>PVKM010004385.1:0-39822 GCA_004027735.1 Carollia perspicillata
TGAACAAACTGAACTAACAAGCAAAATAAAGACAGACTCATGGAGAGCAGGGTGACAGTTAGTGGTGGGGGGAGAAATGGGGGTGGAGGGATTGACTAAAAGGAAAAGAGAGTCATGGACATGGACAGCAGTGTGGTGACTGTGGTGGGTGATAAACTGTAATGGAATAGTATAATAAAAATAAATGTAGAAAAGTAAAGAAAAAATACTATAGCCCTATGCATATGATACTATGGCTTAGTGATTTCATGGTAAATCATGCAAAATGCAATATCAATTGAAGTCATCATTATTTTTGAAAAAATATAATTATGTCTTTAGGTTAAGTTAATAATATTATAATCATTTAAAAAAAACAGAAAACATATTTTTAAAGATACCTTATTAACAATATACTTTGGGTTTTTTTTCCTTTTCTTTTCTTTTATTCCTACCTCTGGAGGAGGAGCTTTATAAAACATAGATTCTCCCCCTTCTGGGAGCATGCCCACACCCCTTCCCTACCCTTTTTCCTCCCCCCAGGTGTGTTACCTTTACCTCCCTCTTTATTAAGGTCTAAGGACCCTTCCTTTGCCTCTGTACCTTGCTTTCTGAATTCCTTTCTTCTACCATTCATTTCTTTTACGTCTGTGACTTTCTAAATAAACTTTCTCTTATACTTTGATCTTGGCATTGAGTTCTTTTCTAGACAGACTCAATTTGCAACCCTGTGGATGGACCTGGAGAACATTATTTTAAGTGAAATAAGCCAATCAGAGAAAGACAAATACCGTATGATTTCACCCATATGTGGAATCTAATGAACAAACTGAACTAACAAGCAAAACAGAGATAGACTCATAGATAGAGAACAGTTGGAGGTGGTTAGGGGTTGGAGGGATTGAGCAAAAAGGGGAAAGGACTCATGGATATGGACAACAGTGTGGCTGGGGTGGAGTATATAAGGGACTATATGGTAATGGAAAATATAATAAAGATTATATATTTTAAAAATTAAAAAAATAAAATTTGCATTTATATTGAAAAAAACGAAAATGAAAACAGAGTCTTTGTTACTAATTACACTAACTACAGATAGCATTAATTAGGGAAAATGTGGATGAGGAAGAATGAAAATCATTAACTTTCTTTTCTTGGCAAACACATTTTCCCAGATTATGAAGATAAAAAATAGATTACATTATGTTTTCCCCACCCCCTTCCCCTAGGCACATTTTCCCTGACCCCCTTTTTTTTCCTAAGCTCCGAGGGCCTTTCTTTTGCCTCTGAGACTTGTTTCCTGAGTTCATTTATTCTGTAGCTGACTCCCACCTCTTTGACTTTCTGAATAACCTTTTTCATATGTCTGAGTCTTGGTTCTGAATTCTCACAGCCAGAACTCAGTGACTTAACCTAGTTTTGGACTAACTCCCCTGGTCTAACAACTAGTGTCACTACACTGCCAACAGATATGCCCAGTTAATAAAGCGCCCGGTAAATAGAATAGAGTAGAAATCCATTTCCTTCTTTAATGTTTATACTATATAACTGACTATCTAAAGCAAAATTATCGAATGAACAGAAGCATCTGAAATGGAGTCATTAAAGTCAAGGGGACCAAATGTAAAATAGGGAGTCCATTGGGGAAGCTGGTTTTATGCACGTCTACACCTGGATGGAGTCTGAACTTTGAGATTGTGCCGAGCAAAAAGGGCTACGTCCTGTTGCAGTTCTCAGAATGAGGTTTACTTTGGTAAACTTCAACCTAACAACTAGCATGGTGACCTCGCCCACATAGATTACTGATAGCTATTTTTGCCTACATCAATCATAATTCTTTCACAACGAGGCTATGGTTTTTAACTTTATAAACTCTGCCTTTCTCTGCCCCCCTCAGAGCGTATTTCAGGTTCCACCTGAAATCTGTGTTTCAAAAATTTGAGTTCATGAATACTCCGAATAAACTTTTCATTTAATTTTCAGCCTCAGCTCTTTCTTGTTCGGGATGAATAATGTATTGCATGTTTATAACATCTATAAAATAAAATGTTTTATTAAAATAATGCAAATAAAGTAAAAATGGAATAGTGTATTTTAAGGTAATCGTACATGTAAAGCAGGCATAATTTTATATGAAGGTAGAAACTAATTAATATAATATGGATATTTTCAATCCTGGGGCCATTATTTAGAAGGAATAAAAAAGGAAGCCAATAGTTGAGATTATCAGAGTATAAAATAATATAAAGTAAGGCATAAAAATGAGGAAAAATAAACAGATGGAACAAATGAAAAACAGCTAGCAAAGTGGTCAATTTTACTTCACTTTCAATAACTACATATAAATTGTTGATTAAAAGCAGATTGTCATATTGGAGATAAAGCAAAAAAATTTGTATGCTCCCACAAGAAAACTATTGCAAATATAAAGATAGAGAAAGGCTAAAAGTAAACAGATGAAAAAT
Source organism: Carollia perspicillata (assembly GCA_004027735.1). Lineage (NCBI taxonomy): Eukaryota > Metazoa > Chordata > Mammalia > Chiroptera > Phyllostomidae > Carollia > Carollia perspicillata. The sequence continues at coordinate 2,445 of PVKM010004385.1, forward strand.
ATACCACACCAGTACTAATGAAAGAAATCTGGAACAGCTATTTTAATGTTCTGGGGATGCAGAAAACCCTTTTCCTCCATCCTTCTAAGTTCTTCTGGCTGAGTTAAAAATCCAGTTACCATTAGAGAAATTAGAAGAAAACAACCAAATTACATATGTAAATACATATCGGGATGCCATAAAAATGTAACGCCCAGGAATGGATAGCTGAGGCTTATACCTCATTCTAGACTAAAGAGAAAGGCGACAAGGGTTTGAGATTTCAAAAGGAAAAGTAAGCAATTCACAGGCAGAGGAAAATGACCAAACATTTGATAAATTCTTTCTGGGCCACCCAGAAACAATGAGCACAGAGCGGGGGTCCTGCAAACAGGCTTTGCTAGATTTCTCCTGTCACATTGAGGTCATATATCTTGATACCAAGATGATGCCCCCTTCCTTTAAGCAGGTTTTTGTATCTGAACTGCTTTAGACTGAAAATGGGAGAAGGTCAGAGGTTCTTTCTGAGTCTTTTGTTTCTTAAAAATAACCAACTTAAAGTCAATCTACCCAAAGGTACATTTTGGGGTAGCAAGACTTTGGGACTCCTCGATATCACATCAATTAGAATTCAGAACAAGGGTATTTACAAGAGTTTAATAATAACACTGCAAAATGCTAAGGGGATCAACTCTCTAAGAAAACACACTCTCCCTAAATGTGCGCACATCCGATAACGAAGCAAACATAAAATAGTAGTCGACAGTGCTGAAAGTGAAGTAGGTACATCCACAATCATGTTCAGAGACACTGACTTGCACCTTACTAGTTTTTTTAACAAGATCTGAAAAACAATATCAAACCTTTTGGCAGAACTGACATTATAACTCTTTATTAAGAACATAAAAATGTACATTATTTTCAAATTTACAAGGGATATTCATAAAAATAAGTTATAGTGTAGGTCCTAAGATGAACTTAATATATTTAAAAACTAGATGAACTTAACACATTTAAAAACTAGTCACTATATAAAACATGTGATTTGACCTTACCTAAATGGAAAGAATAACTCAAATATATCTGAAAAATATGCAAATATTTCAAAATTATATCCTTTCTAGGTAACAAATGGGTCAAAGAAAATAACACAAGAAAAAACAGGAACAGTTTGAGGAGAATGAACACAAAGACACAACATCAAAATGTATGGAATGCAGCTGAAGTGATACTTAAAGAGAAATGTATAGCATCATTTGCTTATATTAAAAAAAGAAAGTTCTCAAGTGAACCATGGTTCTATCTTAATAGGCTACACAAAAAATAAGAAGTTGATTTCAAACAAGCTCAAAGGAGAAAATAAAAATAAGAGTGTAAATATACAAAACTGACAAAAATGTAACAAAGGAAAAATTCAGTTCAAGAAAAAGCTGGTGCTCTGGGGGAAAAATTGGTAAATTTAGTCATTCTCTAAATTGACCAAGGCATAAAAAAAGAGAGAGAAGATACAAGTTACTAATATTAGAAACAAATAATGGGACAACATTCTATAACCTGTAGATAGTAAAAGATAATTAAAAATCACTTCAAACAATGTATGCTCATTGTTTTGATAATTAAGGTGGCATACAAAACTGTTTGAAAGAAATTGTCAAATCTCACTCAAAAACAGATAGCTTGAATAGACCTATACCTTGCAAAGAAAATTTATTCTCACTTAAAAATCTTATCAACATAGAAAACTTCAGGTTCAGGTGGATTAATAAAAAATTGTACTAGCATTTAAGGAGTGAGGTCATGATATCAACTTTATAGAAATTCTCCTTGAATGCAGAAGAAACAGCTCACTTTATGAGGGCAGAATTCACCTGATAGCAAAACACAATAGAGAGAGTTTAAAAACTTAAAACTAGAGACCGATGTCATTCAAGCATTAGTGCCGGCAGGGAAACCGCACCAGAATGTTCCTAGTGATTGGACCTCGGTTAAGCAAACTAGATGCTCGAGTTCTGGCCAAGAAAGAATTCAGAGTCAAGAGTCAAATATAAGCAAAATTTTACTTAGAAAGTCATAGAAGTAGAAGTGAGCCATGAAAGAAGTGAGCCAGCAGAGCTGCCGTGGGCTGAGGGAACAAGTTACAGGGTGAAAAGAACAATGCTTGGAGCTTAGGAGAAAGAGGGAGGCAAATAAAATGTACTGGGAAGGGGTGGGGAAAGGTGTAGGCTCCATAGAGAGAAGCTGGCCCTGGTCCTCTAGCCTAAGGGCTTTTAGGACGGGTATTTTAGGGGAGGTCTTAGGGGATAATATCAGTAGAACGTTCATTAGCTTTCCAGATGTGCCCTTTCAGGGCCATGGTATCCACTGATTCGTCAGTGCCAGGGCAGGGGGTCATTAGTAAATGCAGCTGGTCCTGAAGTCAGCCATGGCATCTCTTGTCTTGTTTGCTGTTTTTGGACCTGGAGCTGAGACATAACTGAGACCTAGATTTTATTTCTAGGGATTAATTATTAAAAGAATTGTTCATGCATGGGAGTAGCATGAGGCCACTCTTCCACCCCTTGTTCCTCCTTCTAGGGGGTCCACCACAGGACTAGAGACATGCCAGGGGAGGACAGGTCTGGGGAGGGTCCAAATCACATGACCAGTAACATGAAAGGTCGGGGGGTTTAAACCACATAGCCAGCAATATGTGGGGGGAGAAAAGGTCACCTTAGGAGAGAGGCCCCAGTTCTGCAGTTGCCAGGCATCTGGGGCTTACCACCCTTGTGACCTTCTGAAGCTAGCCCGTTATCCTTGCTCTGCTCATGCCTTTCGAATCGCCCACCACATTAGTAAACTGAAACCAGCAAAAATATAAATAAGATATTATCGTACAACCAAGTAAGCTTCATCTTCATAAAAAAGTTTGTTCAATATTTTTAAAGAATCCATGTGATTCACCTCAGTCGAATGTTAAAATGCAAAATCAGATAAAAATTTTTACAAAATTCACATCCATTTATCATCAAAATTTATGTAAACTAGAAATGGAAGTGAATTTTCTCCTTATACATTTTCTCTTTATTGTAAACTATTGTAAAATAAACCTACGGTTCATATCATATGCACTAATGAAAGTGAGTTTTCCCTCCATTCATTACCAAGGGACAAAGGCAAGCATGTTGGCTTGCCGCACTGGAGATGCTATTGGTTTAATAATGCACAAAGAGGAAATAAGAGACAGATCAACAAGACAGGAAGAAATAAAACTGTTTTGTTCACAGTTAACATGGTGGTCTCCATATAACTCCAAAGAATCTACCAAAAATATGACTAGAATGAATATCAGTGTATAAAATAAATTATATCTAGAAAAACTGAATAAAATGTGTATTAAAACAAATCTAAATTACTACTAGTTACAGTAGCACCAAAATCCTTATAGATTTGCCTAAAAGTCTTGAAAAATATGTGCAAGGTCTGTATGTGGACAACTATAATATACTAATGAATAGTTACAGTATGAGAATAAAAGCCAATTAAAGTGGTATTCCATTACCATAGATCGAAAGATTCAAGATTAATTACTTTATTATTTTCTACATAAACTGTAAACTTACCTTTCTCCCACCCTGTATTTATCTGTTTAAAAAAAACCCACACATTCATGCAATGATCTATATGCAAATATTTATAGCATTTTTTTCATAATTAACAAACACTGAAAACAGGCCAACTGTGCTTCAACTGTGGAACCAATGAATGCATGAGGTTATGTCCATACAATGGGCTACAACTCAGGAATATAGATGAATGGACTGATACACACAATGATGTGGATGAATCTCAAAGTAGAAGAAGCCAAAATAAAAAGACTTCTTACTGTTTGATTTGGTTTATTGGATTTTCTCACACACACAAAACTGTAGAGACAGAAAACAAATCCATGGCAATACTAGGGAAGACACTGTCTGTGAATGAACATGGAAGGATTATTTAAATGTTGCAGCTGCTCTATATCTTGATATTAGTGAGGGGGATCACAGGACTGAACATATTTCTGAAACTAAAAAGGGTAAATTTCACTATATGTAAGTTGTACTTAATTTAAAGTAGAAGACCCCATTTATCATTATGTTTGCATATAGCTGATAACTCCAATTTTCAGTTTAATTTAAGCTAATTCCTATTTTATAATAAGAATTAAGCTCCTTTTCCTAGATTATATACCAAAAGAATTATTCAATAAAAAAATCTATCCAGTTATTATTTTGCAATTAGTTTGAAATATTTGTAACTGCTGAGAGTTGATATTCTTACTTTCTTAAAAACATAATTTTAACTATATATATATAAACTTAGCTTCTTCAAAATCACAATAAAAATAGCTCTTTTCTTTCAGAATACAATTATGAATCTTCCTACTGTAACCTTAAAAGCCTTATGAAGACTGACTTCACTGAGACACATGTATTTTATATTACACAGTTTTAACATATTGCAAAAAATCAGAGCAAATGTTCAAATAACATTTTTAGGAAATTTGACAACTGATGTCTTACAAAGTACTTTTCAAAATGTGTATTGCAATCTACATAGAAATAGCTGTGTTGAAAATTACATATCATAAGCAACGTTTATCTAATATGACCTTTAGAGTGGCAATAAATTACACATAGAGGTATTTAGATAAACACTGTATTTTACTATTAGATAATTTTGTCCTTTTGTATTTTTGCCTTCTGAGACAAAATTTTCCCAATTGTAACTTTAGGATGGAAAGACATAGATGTAATTAGGCTTGCAAACTGATCTATGGCATAAATTACAGCACAGAAATTAGAATAATATTGTACTAAATATACATGGTGCCAGGCAGGTACAAGAAATATCGTGGCAGGGGGATCTTTGTAAAGTGTATGACTGTCTAAGCACTATGCTGTACACCTGAGGCTAATACGAATTAATGTTGAATGTAAACTGTAAATGAAAAATAAAATAAAAATAAAAGTAAAGAATAACATGGAGCAGAGAAAGATTGGAAATGGAAAGCTGTGTAGGTTGCCTATTTCAGAGGATGTTTGACAATGAACAGCAGTGAGGAAAAAGAAAACCATACTAAATGTGACACATTTATTTTATTAGAAAAGCTAAATAAAGGTAACTGAAATTAATATGCAAATCCTAGTTGTAAGATGCAATGGATGTGCCTTTTGCCACATCACTATATCACTAAGCAAAGAAAAAGGGGCGGGACAGGTAGAAGGGTGGGACCAAGAATTTGGAGTGAGCCAGGGGCCCTGAGCAGGTCCAAATGTACGAGCAAAGGTAAGCTCCATGGTAGAAGTCACGGGTGCACAGAGGATTCCCTGACAGACAGGGGTGGGCAGCCATGTTCATGCTTCCAGGGGCGAGCACTTGGGAAGGGGCTGCAAGATGGGCGAGAGATAGGCAAATGGGGGTGAATGAGTGAAGCCCTCTGCACTCACCTCAGATCTCACTATTCCCAGGATCCACTCTGGGGTGGGTAGATTTGCTTCCATAGGCATTTTTTTTCCCCCAGACAAGGACCTTGACATGAAGAGAAGTTAAGTAACTTTCCTGGGATCACACGGAGTTGAGTTTGGACAGGAGAATGAGGTTTGGAAGCTGACTGGTCTGGGAACCAGAAGGGAGGGGCAGTGTCCCATTCCCTTTTTACATGATGGGTTTGGCATGAAAGGAGGCATGAGGAGCTCCTGCCATTCCCTGAGCAGGTCATCCAGGGAAGTGCAGGATTCTGAGGTTTACCCGCCCAGTCACTCATAAATATAGGACTGCAAATAAGTTGAGCAGGCCTCAAGGCAGTGCAGCACTAAGAAATGAGCTGTCAAGCCATGAAAAGAGAGGAGGAACCTTAAATTGCACATTACTAACCGAAAGAAGCCAATCTGAAAAGGCTGTATACTTTTGATTCCAAATATATGACCTTCTAGAAAAGGCAAAACTACAGAGACAGTAAAATCTTGTCAGGGGTGGGGGCAGGGAGAGGTGGATGGGTGGAGCACAGAGAATTTTTAAGGTAGTGAATATACTATATATGATATTATAATAATGGATATGTGCCATTAAACTTTTGTTGAAACCCATATAATATATAACACCAAGACGTGATTCTAAGATAAACTCTGAAGTTTGGGTGATTAAGATATGTCGATGTAGGTTGATCTTTGGTTAAAAAATGTACCATTTTGGTGAATGATAATTAGTAATGAGGAGGATATGCATGCTTAGGGAGGAACAAGAGATACATGAAAAATCTCTAACTTCCTCTAAATGTCGTTATAAACCTAACATTGCTCAAAACTTAAAGTTTTAAACAAGCATTCGTTCCATTGAGTTTCCTAATCTCTACTATTAAGTAGTTTTAGCCAAGAAAGGATGCATTAATAATATAGCAATAATGCAAACAATGAAGTAAAACTTTTGACTTCCCCATAATGCATAGCATATGAATTTCATCACATAGGATTTTTATTTTTCACTTAAAAATTGATTGAAGAAGTAATTTGTATCTAAAAGTAAATGATCTAGCAGGTAATTGCAAAACAAAAGTTGAAGTGGAACTATAAAAATAAGACCAAAATCAAAGTTTTTCACTTGAAGTAAATAAAATGTATTTCAAATAAACATTAATAAAACTACAAGAAGAATTGGAAAAAAGTGAATGAAATGAAATTTTATTGTTCTAATTTAGTAAGCTCTCAAACTATATTTAATACTACAGTCATTTTCCAAGTAGGTCACATTTTTATTTTTAAATCATTGGCAAAGAATTTAGACAGTCAGAAAATGAATTGAACTCTTGAAGAGCAGTTTTCCCTGAGAGAAAATATGTGGGTAAAAGCATTAGAGATATTTTACATCGCTCAGTAGACCAATTAAAGTTTGATGTGTAGATGGTCTAATTAAAATTATACTGCTTCATATATTGTTTCTATCTCAAATTGAGTGACAGATAAGCACTTAGGACTGATAGACAATGAGAGAAATGTGACTTATTATGTACTGTTATATGTAAATGTATGTTTTGGCCAACATTTTCCCAACAATTTTCTATGATATTAACCTTGCAGGCAATTAATTTTCTTCCTGTGAACGGTATATTGAACATGTTGGACCTTTTTCATTATGTTGTGAATGTTCTGATTTAGCTGTTATATTGTATTATAAATAATTAGAATGCTAAATAAGACACAGATTCTTCAATTATAAAACAGTGTTTCTGTCAACAATGCAGTTCTCGCCCTGGCCGGATGGCTCAGTTGGTTGCAGCATCGTCCTGTGCACCAAAAGACTGTGGGTTGCATTCCCAGTCAGGGTCAGGGCATATACCTAGGTTGCGAGTTCAATCCTCAGTCGGGGTGTGTACAGGAGGCAACTGATCAATGTTTCTCTCTTGCATCTTTCTCTCTCTCTCAAAATCAATAAACATATCCTTGAGTGAGGATTTTTAAAAATCTCTCCCTAAAAAAACTAGAAAAACAATACAGCTGTGTCTCTGGTCACCACCTCCCTTTCCACACGCTACCTGCCCTGATGTCATCCTCTAAACCACTGCTGTCTCAAGCCTACCTTTTTATTTTTCTAAATCACTTGCTTCCTGCCATCCCCAGATTCATAATTACTTCCTTTTTTCAATAAGCTCTTACTTTTATCTCTTACTTCATAGTGGCAATATCATCTACCTTATCTACTTTCCTTCATACTGTTTTGGAATATCAAGTTTTTTCCATTGATTTAGTCTAGTAAATGAATATGTTCTCCTAGACACTCAAATAGCCAACATTTCTGGAAGAAGACAGGTTACATTCTTATTGCCAGTAGCTCTGGGCGTGTGATTTGCTTGTGGCTCATTGTTACCATTGTGTTATACTGCCTTCACCTGCTCATTGTTGACTGCAGCCTGCTATGTAGTCCGCAGACTTTGAAAATAAGAGTCAGGCAACAAGAAAAAGTTGTCAATGGGGTGCACTCCTCCCTTCGTCACCACCCCAGGTGTTCAGCACCTTGAACAAATTCTAACAGTGTCACTGCCCAAATAATTGGCTGTCCTTTTTCCAGTTCTTGAAACCTTCAATGATTATATTCTCTTCTTTCTCTTTTAACTTTTAACTACTGCAAACTCTTGACTTTCTCACAAGAGCTGTTTCTTTCAAATCTCCAGTGCATTCTGTGGGGGTGAGGGGTTACACTGTCAAGGTTTGTCACCACAACCAAAACATTAATTCATTTCTGTAATTAAATTCTGCAAGTTATCAATTAGCTTTCCTACATGATAAATGCATCCCCATCAATATTTTTGCATGTGACGTTTTTAGTACATTCTCTAGATCCCCAAAGAATTATGAGTCACTACTGACCACATTCCACAGTAAGAAAATGTCAGGCTAGCCCATTATACAATGATAACTAATATAGTAAGTGTCATGTATATTCTGGCTTATTCCAATGATAATTTTTAACATATGCATTTAATTTTAATTTTTACATCATTTCTCAACCTACTTACACAATGTTTTTTTTTTTTTTTCTTGGAGTTTGTTGTGTCCTTACCTATTTTATTAAGGGCTACTTGCAATGACATTTATTTTTGTGATCCTTGCCTAATTTATGAAGAGTAAGATATGTGTGTCCTTTATTTGGTTATCTCTGTCATCATGCACATTAATGTTTTTTTAGTACAATACACATTCATTTTTTTAAATACTTTTCATTACATGTGATCCTGCTTTATTCAAATCTCCTTTTTCAGAGTTTTATATGAACCACTTTTATGACATATTTATATATTTATCTTTTTTCTTTTACTATTATTTAGTATATAAAGTCCAGGGGACAAACATGCAATATATACAATTGTTTTTGCACAGCCCATGTAATAAGCTCAGATTTTTGTTTTATTTTCATTTAGTTAGTGTATAAATATAAGTAACCCCTGAGATTTGTCACTTGAGCCTCTGATTTATACCTTTGAAGATTCATTATTTTTTTACTCATTTTTGGAAAAAAACTTCACCGTCACTTTCCCACGCACAGTGATGGATCGAGGGCTCAATTCTGTTTCTTTGGTACCGTCCACAATTACCAAATGAGCATTTATGAAATACTTGTTTTATGCATTAATTAAGCGGACTGCAAAGGCTCCAGGATACCAAGTAAAATCGGTTATACAGAAAGACTTTGCCCATTTTATTGAGCTCATTTTTCTCTTCACCGAGAACGACATGCTTTATATTTCTCTCTGCCCTAAATGTACTGGTAAAGGGCTTTGTCTCAAGAAGGATGAGTATGATATTAAAATATCATCTTTAGAAACATACTTTTTTCCACCTGAAATGCAGCACTTATTGAAAGTCTAAATTAAATACCAGCAGAAGTGCTTTTATGAAATCCTGTTATAGCTTGTAATTGAAATCTGATGGTAATTGATGAGCTACTGACATTTCAGGTTTTAGTCCTTAATGCATAGGAAACCAATGATTACCCAAATGACAACATATTTGTAAGTCTCTGATTGCCAAGAACCACAGAGTCGATCATTCAGCTTTTGACTGTTCTGTGGCTTTCTTTTCAGCTCTATTTATTGTTGTACATTTGTGTGTATCTAAACTGTCATTTGTGCAGATGGGACAAATGAATGATTCATTCTTGATCTTTCTTTTAGAATATATTGGTTTAACAAATGCTACTTTTCCTCCAAATGGTAGTAAGAAACTTAATTGGAAGTAGTAAAATAGTACTTTTAAAAGTTATTCTTAAGCAAAAATGATGTTTTATTTTTTTAAATTGTTGTTCAGGTACAATTGTCTCCATTTCCCCCACACTCTCTTCTGCCCCACCCACCCTCACCCTCAATCCTACCTCTTTTTGGCTTTGTCCATGGGTCCTTTATACGTGTTCTTTGACAACCCTTCTTCTTCTTTACACCATTATCCTCCTCCCCTGTCCCCTCTGGTTATTGTCAGTTTGTTCTTTATTTCACTGTCTCTGGTTATATTTTGCTCATTTGTTTGTTTTGTTGATTAGGTTCCACTTAATAGATGAGATCGTATGGTATTTGTCTTTCACCCCTGGCTTATTTCACTTAGCATAATGTTCTCCAGTGCTATCCATGCTGTCTCAAAGGGTAGGAACTCCTTCTTTCTTTCTGCTGGGTAGTATTCCATTGTGTAAAGGTACCTCTATTTCTTGATCCACTCATTTACTGATGGGCACCTAGGTTGCTTCCAGCATTTGGCTATTGTAAATTGTGGTGCTGTGAACATTGGGGTGCATAGGTGCTTTTCAATTGGTGTTTCAGGGTTCTTAGGGTATAATTCCAGTAGTGGAATTGATGGGTCTAAAGGTAGTTCCATTTTTAGTTTTCTGAGGAAATTCCATACTGTTTTCCACAGTAGCTACACCAGTCTGCATTCTCACCAACAGTGCACTAGGCTTCCCTTTTCTCCACATCCTCTCCAGCACTTGCTGTTTGTTGATTTGTTTATGATGGCCATACTCATCATGAAGTGGTATTTCATTGTATTTTTAATTTGCATCTCTCTGATGGCTAGTGATGCTGAGCATCCTTTCATATGTCTCTGGGCCCTCTGTATGTTCTTCTTGGAGAAATGTCTGTTCAGATCCATTGCCCTTTTTTTAATTGGATTATTTGTCTTCCTGGAGTGGAGTTATGTGAGTTCTTTGTATATTTTGGAAATCAAACCCTTGTCCAAGGTATCATTGGCAAATGTTTTCCCATACAGTTGGTTCCCTTTTCATTTTAATGCTGTTTTATTTACCCATGCAGAAGCTTTTCATTTTGATGAGACCCCATTTGTTTATTCTTTCCTTTATATCCCTGACTCTAGGGGACATATCAGTGAAAATATTGCTGCCTGGAATATCTGAGATTTTTCTGCCTATGATCTCCTCTAGGACTTTTATTGTGTCACAACTTACATTTAAGTCTTTTATACATCTTGAATTTATTTTTGTGTATGGTGTAAGTTGTTAGTTGAGTTTCACTTTTTTGCATGGAGCTGTCCAGATCAAATAAATGAATAGTACAGATGGTACAGAGCTGTGTTTTTTGAAGTTTATCCAAGGAACTCCTTCCTTATATTGTTTGAAATGTAGACTTCCAGGCTTCATCGCCACTGCTTCCAGTATCTTGTTTCCTTATAATGGAGACTCAGACAATTTGTTAACCAGCTCTTAAAATAAAGGTTGGAAACATTGATTTGTGCAATACCTCTGGTTTTTGTATGTTTGTTTGTTTTCTATATAGAATTTGGTGGAGGTATGCTTAGAAAAATTATTTTCAATGTACACAGTCTTACAGTATACACTTGAGAACATTCTGGGGTATTTCTCTACTTGGTATTTTGCACCTTGAAAGCAATAGCTCGAGTCTATAAAACTGTCAGAAAGGGTGAAAGTTTAGGAAGAGCTCCTGAGAAGAGGAGGAGGCGTGCTTTTCAATGAGCTTCTGGTGTCTGGATAATCTGTGCGTCACTGTGTGATATTAGTTTACAGAATTATCTTTTTACATTGTTTCACAAGGCTGGCTTTCAGTAAGTGCCACATACTGTCTTTCAATTGCTCATCAATATTATATTTAAAAGTAAATATTCCCTGGAATAAGATCAACCCAAAATTATAAAGAAAGGTTTAAATTAAACATAACTATAGTTATATCCTCTGAATGTTCTGGATATCAGGAAAAAAACATATGTGTGTACTTAATGTGCTGATATTCCAATGGTTTAATAATTAACCTTAAACAGAATCTGGTTTTAAAAAGCTAATGAGGTGTTTGCTAGATTAATTAGGACTCATGCAGGAAGTAGCATAGATTATATAAATATAGCATATGACAAATGGCATAGCACCTGGTCTTTTAATGCACTATTAAATTGCAACTGTCCTGGGTAAAAGAAATATACGTAAAGACTGTCAGAAAAACTTAAAGTGATATATCATCTTCTCATAAATAATAGTTACCTGTCACCAGGGAACTGCTTCGAGTGCAGTAATCAAGTTAAAGAGCAGCGTTTCCATGGCCTGTGTGCATGCACTGTGTCAGTATATGTTTTCTGAATTCACTTAAGACACTTCTTATGACTAACAATGGAAGCACACACAAGGTTGAGACAGGAAAGTTTAACTATCACATAATTTTGAAAAGCCATATTCTCAGTTTAAACGCATTCTCATTAAAAACATTTTAGCCACCTGGTAAGCAGTGACAATTTGAATTCAATCACTACTTCAGTTTATTTATTCTCACATTCATTGGTAATAGATAGTTTTTATAACAATACCACTTATTAGAGTCTTATGTAAGCCTCACACTGACCTTATATGAAATACATTTTGTGGTATATTATGATGATGTTTCTTTTGATGATAGTGATACTCATAAAGATTCAATAATTTACCAAATGTAACAGATCAGATATGTTTCAGAGGTTGGATTCAGACCTATTTTGGTTAAATTCCAAAGGCTTATATATTTCCAAAATGTTATATGCTCCTACATATTCTATGTTGAGTGACTGTGCAATAATTATTAATAAAGGTTAAGCTTTTAGAGATTCTGACTCTAATGTTCCAGTTTGCATTTCTAAATATTATTTTGAGAGATACTTATTGGTTAAATGAAACTAGGATTAAATTGAAATATGGGATAAATGAAGTTTAGAACCTGTTGGTATAAAAATAAATTAAAAATTAGTTTGATAGAGATGTTGAGTAGACTTACCACATCCAGTGTATTCTGACCAACCCTAAATGTGTTGCATAAGAGAGAACAAATATATCCTTTATACTATAGTGGTAAAGTGTAGATTAAGGAGACAGGATTAATACTATTGAAAAGAATTTTAGTATCTACGCTTTATAGGGTAATGATTAAAGAACTATATTTCCATTGGAATGGACTCTCTGATTTCAGTGTGGATAAAGAGGTCCTAGAACACCAGAATAATGTATCATCACTTAGCAAGCCAAGGTATTGCTGTGGTTGTCACAATAAACAGCAGAGTCAGTACAGCCATCAGAATGGTAAAACAGCAGGCAGATACAATAATGACCAAATGATCATGGCACCCAGGTGATGCAGACCCTGGCCAGCAGGATCCATGTTGTGGCTGCGAGAAACAAATTCACAAGGACTACAGAAGTCCTATGGAAAAAAATGGGATGGCTTGGCCGCTCTCTAAGTGAGAGAGGGTCCCTGATCCATGCCTGGACAAGCTTTTATTGCTTCTCTGGGTATATCCTTATTTACTATGCACAGGTTCACTGTAGGTGATTACTTTTTACAGATAACAAAGGAAAGAATGTTGCTAATTACTTCAAAGAGAAGGATGTTGCAGACCAAAAGGAAAAGTGGTTGAACTGGTTACACTTCATACTTGGGAGGTTTAGCTCAGATTTTTAGGAAGTTATTTTAGAGATATACAACAAACATTTGCTGCCTCAATTCAGGGTGAGGGAATTTTAGCAAAAGCAAGTCTCATAGCAGCCTAGGTACAATGCAGGCCCGATTCCCCATGGGAGAACCTATCCATGAATGTGGCTCCTGTGTGTCGAACCTTGCTCCCAATGGCCTTTCCGAGTGGAGGCTGGGCTACATTTCCCACTACCACATGGAACGATCCCCTATACCCAGGGACAAAAATAAATAGGTGTATCATCTACATGGAAATAATAGAAACTTCAGCCCCCAATTTTTTGTCATCCAAAACATTTTAAAACCAAACAAGATAAATAACAATAAAGAAACCAAAACAGCCCTGACTGTTGTGGTTCAGTGGGTTGGGCATCAGCCCACAAACCCAAAGTCTGCTGGTTCAATTCCTGGTCAAGGCACATGCCTGGACTGTGGGCCAGGTCCCTTGTTGGGGGTGTGTGAGAGGCAACTGATCAGTTTCTCTTGCACATTGATGCTTCTCTCCCTCTCTTTATCCTTCCTTTCCATTCTCTCTAAAAATAAATAAATAAATCTTTCTTAAAAAAAGGAAACAAAACAAAATAAAACAAAAAAACATTGAGCCATCCCAAAGATTTATGGTCCCTACTAAATTGTACAGTTTTGTGTTTTTCTCAAACCTGAAAACGCTTGAAGCATGGGGAGTAGCCTTGAAAACTTACTCTGCATCTTCAGGAAGAAATCTCTCACCTAACAGTCCCTAAAGGGAGTTTTACAGGGAACCAGGGAAATTTATAACCAAGGTAACTGATACTTATAACCAAGGTAACTGTACCATGTAAGGTACAATAATCATTTCATTGATAAATGATCGAAGCAAATATTCATAGCTTGGGGCCTTAATGCCACTTTGGCAAATAGAATTTGGCCTGTTTTAAGCTCTTAATGAATCCAGTGATTCTGTAAACACAATCTAGGTTTATCTCATCAGTTTCTGAATATATAGTTGAAATGACTACATAAAGTCATTAGCAGAGTGACACACATAAGGATCTAGGTATCTCATCTACCAACAGGATTAACCAAAATAAATACTTCATTAAAGTCTTGAACAATGCAAGGTTCACAAATTTCTTATCACTCCACTTCAATTACCTGACTGGCTTATTACAATCAAATAGTAACTCCCTTTACAGTAGCTATTATAGATATGCTTTCTGAAAAAAAAAAGAAAAAAATCTCAGTCCTAGCAACTTGCATATGGAAAAATCCAATTCAGAGCACCAACAGAGCTCTTAGGCCTCCTGCCACGTTTGCCTCAGTGCCCTTCATCTTTCTGGATTGGTGACTTAATTACACCAGTGAGATTTTGATCATCTCATCATCCTACAGGGGACATCATGCCAAGATTATATGGTGACCTATATAACCTATTAACCTATAACCTATATTATATGGTGACCTATATAACCTATATGACCTATTATATGGAGGTAGCACATACTGTTACTGGAGAGACTTTGGCACCAAACTCTGAGCCATAAATCCCACCAACAGTGAGAGGCCTCACTTTTCAGTAAAGCTATGTAGGCTCTGTGCGTAGGATGTTAGAATGTACTTACCACAGACACAGGCACATTGCTTAATTTGAATTATTTGCTCAACAAAAGTGATACAATGCTTAAAAGTTCTTAATTTTGAATAGAAAAGTGCTTAACTCTAATTCAGTTATTCTATTGCCCATATGGTCTACTAGGTTTCAACAGGAACACTGGCTAGAATGGCTGCCTGGTCTTCACTCGCTTAGAGAATACAGTGACACACGAAGTATCAGCCATTGACAGGTTCTGATAGGAAAAACAAAACAGTTGGTTTTAGCGCAAAGAAATGTTCTCACCCTGGCTGGTATAGCTCAGTGGATTGAGCGCGGGCCTGCAAACCAAAGGATCACGGTTTGATTCCCAGTCAGGGCACATGCCTGGGTTGCAGGCCAGTTCCCAGAAGGAGATGCACGGGAGGCAACAATACATTTATATTTCTCTCCTTCTCTCCTTCCCTTCCCCTCTAAAGATAAATAAAATAAAATCTTAAAAAAAATAAAAAAGAAATGTTCTCTTCAGAAAGTTTAATTCTTCTTTAATATCAGGAGGGCATATTATTTAGTCATCACTGATATTAAAAATAGGAGTATGGAATAATAATTGAATATTATTCAATTATTTAATATGTGACCAGCTCTTCATTAGGAACTATGTGCAATTTGCTAAGCCAAAATGAACATGGGCAGCATCGTTCCATCTTCCAGTGTAAGTGGCTTGACCCAGGAGAAATCCTACAGGTATATGAGTGTGTTTGTGTACCTATATATAAGTATCCATATATAGAGAGAGAGCGGCTGTTACTCTGTCAGTTCCTCTGTCACACCACCATCTTAACTTTAATTTATAACTGTGAGATGATGAGTTTCCTAACACTAACTGACTCCATAGGAAAATAACAAGTCTCATTTATAGAAGTATAGCATAATTGAAAGTGTCATATTATGCTTAGTAAGCTCTGAAAGGAGATAATTCTTTGTAAAATAAAACAGTGTATCTATGATTAACTTTATCTAGAAGAAGGAATTAGCCTGTATACAGATCTGTGCTGATATATAACCTTTAACAATTTGTTTAGCTTCTCAAAGATTTGTAAGAACAAGATTTCATAAGGAATGGAAGATTGAAAATAAAGGACTGTGGAGAACATTATATGAGGACATTTCTTGAAACAAGCTGTAAATAGTGAGACTGTGTCCCATATGAATGCTCAAAAATACATGAACATTTTCAATAATTATCTAAGATCTCTTAGTTGGTGAGTGTCAGTTGACTTCTTTTCCCAGCCACCACAGCAGCCAATGTTAGTTGTATAGAAAGTAAGTTGTACATGCAAAAAAGATATGTATTTATTCTACCAAGACTGTCCTGGATACTGCTACTTGTGAGTGGCTTCCTTGCCTATAATAGTGACAAATTATATGCCCTGAAAGGAATATACTGGTGGCAGGTTGAGTATATTGGACACATGGAAATGGAAATGGAAGTGGTTTATCTTACTAGAATAGAATATTGACTTGCTTTCCTTGCCATCTATGCTTCAGCTGAAACCATAATCTGGAAAACTGTTGAAAGCTTTATTCATCATCATTTTGTCCTATCCAGTGTTGCTTCTGCATACAGAACATTTTCTGATATTAAAGCAAAATTTTTTTCAGAAAGCTGAAGATTATAGAATGTATTGATTTTGCCATGCCTCATTGCCAGAAATACTTGAGGCCAAAGAATGGCGCTCTGGTTTATGAGGACTCAGTGTGTGTTCAGGGGTGGCGGTGCGGCCTGACGAGTGGCAGATGCTGGCCTGGCCTACAGAATGGTGTCTGTGCCTTCCACCAGGGTGCTGTACAGATGCCGTTTCAACTGCAGCCAGTGCGCCTGAACTCAGGAAACACGGGGTGACATTAGGATTGGTGCCGCCAGCTATTTTCATCTCATAAAACTAAAAGGTTTTCTTTCTGTCCCAGTGACTTGGTCCTCTGCATTTTATAAGCTTTGGTCCCCGAGGAAAGAAAGTTTCCATCACGCAAGTTAACAACTTATTCATTACCCTGAAATTTGAGTTTGCCTTCTGGTCATTTGGGAGTCCTCATGTCAGAGATGAAGCAGCCAGAATATGTGGACAATACATTGGATGAGGTGACTGACGTGTGTATTATCAACAGGAAACACGATTGTGTGTGGAGTGGAGCTTTAACACAATGTTTACAGGGAAACTTCTTGGTTTCTTCCTAAACCGTATCTTGTTCTGTGTTAGAAGTGATGTGATCTCTGAAGTGTAACTTTCTCTTTATTTATTTCATTTCACAGAATACAACATTAAAAAGGAATCCCTGTTTTAAGGGAAGCACTTTTCTTATTGTTGCAACTCTGCAGGCTCTCTTTTGGGAGTGGCAATGAGTTCTTGGACTATGTTGCTAAAAATCATATTATAATCATTTTGACATGTCTGACATGTGTGGTAGATTATCAAAATAGTCACAATACTGTCAAGATCTTCCCATCAGTAGTAGACGGAATTCGTTTCCTTAAACTTGGATTTCGATGTGGCTTGTGACTTGCTCTGATTGATCAGAGGCAGAAGGAGTCATATTATGACAGTATGCCAGTTCTGATCCCAGGTCTCAAAGGTCTGCCACACTTCCTTTCTCACTTGGAACTCTCTTACCTCCATGGAAACAAGACAAAAATAGTCTTCTGGAGTGCAGGAATCAAGTGAAAGGGGTCCGACTTGCCATTCCAACCAAGGCCATCAACCAGCCGGACAACCAGGAATTAATCCAGCAGAGATTAGCATTGCCCCACCCAGACTAGAAGAATGGCTGACCTAAGAATTGGGAGTTAACTGTATGGTTTCTCTTTTAGGACACTGTGTTAGAGGTGGCTTGTCACAGAGCTAATATTAATTGATACAATATATGAAGGATAAATCATTGCATGGCAGGACCAGTATTATTTGACCTCATGTGAAGTAAAAATAACTCCAGAGAAGCTTTTATAATCTTATGTAACAAACAATTTTACTTATATTTTTCAGTATTTAAATTATTTAAATTTCTTTATTTTTACCTCACCTTGAGACACAGTTTAAATTTATATTAATTTAAAAAACAAATACATAAACATTTAAGAAATACTTGTAGCATTCTCAAAATTTAAGTCAACTTCTACAAGTATATCAACAAGTATAAGTTGCCTTATAAAGCAATTTACGTTATTCACTAAAGATACTAGAACTGAGGCTTCATATTCTTTTAAGATAGAGGCCAAATTATTATACAGTTTTTTATCTGTATCTCTACTGAGTAAAGGCCCAGATGATGTTAAATGGTAAGTTAAAGAGAAAGAGATTTATGTCATTTTTAATTGCTCAGTTTAGTAAGGAGGAAAATAGTATATCCCCTAAAGGTCTGCAATGACTGAAATAAACTCTTTTCTAACAAAGAAAGAATTAGTTAACTGATGTTTTCAGGCAGAGTGCCACTCTATCATCGTCACTCTAAGAATTACAGAAAGCTTTACATTATAGAAATTGATGCAGAATAATGTTCTAATCTCTGTGTATGTCTCTGCGTGTCTGTGTATTATGACACTGTGTGTCCGTGTATGACACGGAGGATGGGAATTCTGGGGTAAAAGTATGGAGACCACAGAGTGTTGCAGGCCATCATGATGTCCTTGAATTCTGGCATTGAGTAATTACAGACAAATCAACTATAATTGTCCGTGGAAAATAGGTGCCCTCCAAGCGGTTATTAAACACGTATCTAAGTCACGCAGGCACGAGTTTTCCAAAGCAGTTTTCATCTCTTGAAATCTTTTTAATGATGGCTCAACTAGATAACAAATCTCATGGGCCTTTGATTTTTTTTTCTTTTTCTTTTTGGAAGAATGTTGACGGTAATACCAACGAACTCATTTGCAGCCTTTATCACATCTTTTTGTGGCAATCTGTGATTTTCTAGACTTTACAATGCTGGGGCAGCCCAGGTTTTTGTTTTTTTATGGCACTTTTTAGTCTGTCTTACCTGATTTTATTTAAAGTATTTTTATGAAAATACTGTGTAAAATCTCTATTCTCTGGTCTGTAAATACAATCTCCTTTTGATTTCACTATCTTTCATCCAAACTTCCCATCATCATGATAATATGACACACTGAGATGTGCTCACACACAACACAAAACACAGGAATGCCAAACACAGGTGACTTGCATAAAGACTTCCTCAAAACATTGTGATTTATAATTTACCAAAAAGTTTCTATTATGAGAAGTAGAGAAGATATATTTGGTTTTCAACTAGAATTATTCATCTATCTCCTTTCTGCATTTGTAAACTTTTGTAAAATGTTTAGCTTTACTTCTTTCTATGCTGACTAAATTCTACAATTATTTAGAATTTTCCTTTGTTTACATGTGTTAATTTAGTGTTGTCAGCATAAGAATATAATCTGCACTTTAATTTCGTGACAAGATTTCCTTGAAATGATAGAAATAGGTTAATTTTTAAGGATTTCATGAAAATTGTTATCTTTACTTCTTTACTTTAGGATAATACATTCACACTATTCCTTACAAAATTTCTGAAAGCTGAAAATGTAATGATTGGTGCTTTAAAACTAAACTATTTTGTTCTCATATCTTTTTGGAGTAACCATTGAAGGAGTCATAGGGACCTAAGGCTTAATTCATTTAAAATCATATGTATTCCTGTCACATAAGTCTTATCAAGGTTACACAGCTTGCTGCTTTTAGAGACACTGTTGGTGCTAAACAAAGTGCCCATTAAAATAACATTTACTGGGGAAGAGAGCGTCAAAATGATAACATACTTCCATGGAGGCATTTTTTAATTCGTTTTGTCATTTAGGTTACTAATATTATTTGCAGTTCTAATATCAACCTGCAAAAATATGATTTTTTGTATGTAGTATGTTTAAATCCCATTTTAAGTCAACTAAAAATTAAAACAATGTTTCTGGAAAATTAGAATAAGATTTGTAGTGTTAGATACTCTGAAATGGCTGAAAGTAATTTGTGGAATGATATCTGTTAAATAATACTAAGTGTATTTCTATATTTTGGAGTAAATATGATATCTAGACTCAAAAAAGTATACTCATTTTTGTAAACTAAGAAATTGATGTCAAGATTCACACCTCTGACTTTGCCCAAAAATACATAGCTTACATTTAAACAAATAGGCTACTCAAAAATCCTTCTTGGGCCTGACTTTCATACAAAGTTCCTTATTTTCAAGAAAAGTTACTGAGATCCTTTAAAGGCCATTTAGGAGTCCATGCTAATTCACTCATATTTATCTTTTTATTCTATCATCTTCAACTTCTCTTTTACATGCTCCACAACTGAAATTAACTACTTAAAATCGCTGTATACATTTTTCATGTCTAAGTCTTGGTTCATTCTCATTCATTCTCTCTCTTGCTCCTCTCCCCCATCTCTCTCTCCACATATATATATAAATTATATATATAATTTATTTATTTATTTATATGAATTATTTATTTATCTACAGTATTTTTAGTTTTCTCATTATTGTAAATCCTAATTCAATAATCACTTTAAATAAATTTTTCTAGAAACATTTAAAATTATTTCTGCACTATTTCCTATCACCCTTTTTATATCTAACTCTGTTTTAACTTTTGACAAAGTTGTAAATTCCTGTAGGGCAAGCATATTATAATATCAATTTTATTCATCAATACATTGCTGAGATGTTGGATCCTTAATATAGTTATGGTCTTTGATTTCTTGAATAACCTATGATATGATGATATTGAGCTTATTTCAGCTGTAAAATTTAATTGCTGACACTCATTTTTGTTTTGGTTGGGGCATTTCCACAACTATTATTCTACAGGATGGACCATTTGCCTGGAAATTTCAATGTAAACCTTTTATCACTGGTATCTCAAAACTCTGTTTAGAAAGCTATTAGAAATTTTAAATTGAATAGCAGATTAATCTATGAATTGAGTGCCAATAAATAATTAGGGACAAAGCTGAAGAAAAGCACAGCAACCTATTATATTATTGAAAAATAAATCTGTATTGTTACTCACTTGAATTGTAACTCTAACATTTAATTCTTTTAAAATTCGATGCACTTCTTCAACACATTTTTGTTAAAAATTGCATTATGCAATAAAATACTAAGCCATAATAGACACATTTTTATCTTTCAGAGAATGTGAAAGATGTTTCAAAAATCAAATACACCAAATAAACATATAAAGATATTTAGATAAGTGCTTAGACACAAGGCAGCAGATTAAATGGTAGAATCTTACTCGCCTGGACATTTAGGGAAGAACTGATGAAGGAGTCACATTTGGAGCTGAGAGCATACGCTGTGGCTGAAAGTTCAGTAGAAGATAATAAATTTTTACAGAGGGCAAACATTTGAACCTTTCCAAATAAAAATTATATAGATAACTCAATATTCTGTAAATATTTATCAAGCATAATCATATAATCACTTGCAAGGTACTGAGAACCTAGAGGTAAGAAGAAAGCAGAACCTATTTTTACAGAAAACATTCTAGCGAGGGAGGCAAACGAGAAAGTCAGTGACTATGTTTCTTAATTGCCAGTGAGTTAGGTCGCAAAATTTAATAAGATATTGTGGAGGGGAAAGACACATTTAGATAAGAACCAACTCATTGCCACTATGAATTAAATTATAGGTTTTATTTATTTCTTCCACAAACTTTTATTGAACACTTACTAGGTAACAGGCAGTAATTAAGCTCTTGGGACCCCTATATTCTCAGACAGAGAGGAATCCTGTTGCTAAAGACCATACTTTCATACTTGAAAAACAGTTCCATGGTATTAACAGGCATATTGATACGAATGACAAACTAATGAAGATGGGATTTCAAAAGTTTTCTGAACAGTAGGAAAAACAAGTTTTTTAATAAAGGGACTAAACTGTACCCAGAGGAAAGCTGGGAACAATAGGTCTCACTCATTATCTATATACTCTTGCTCATTGGAAAAGAACGTTTTAGAGAAAAGTATGACTGTCATGTACATTTTTCTCTGAGACCGTCATCTATGGGCTAATATCTTATTGCTTAAGTATTTCTAACATTTGAACCCTAAAGCAGTCTACACAAAGTGCAGTGCACTTCCTTCAAGATCTGAGAACTGTTATAGATACAAATGCTATGGATGCAACCCAGACTTACTAAGCCAAAACCTGTAGGTTTTTTTCCCAGGAATCGGCTTTAACAAATTATTCTTATACACATTAAAGTTTGAGAAGTACTCCTTAAAACATCATATGTTACTAATGAGTTTGCCAAAGGAAAAAAAAAGAAAAATATTTTGAAAGTATCATGTAAAATAGCTATATTTCCCTTGTTTTGTTTAAGTTGCTTATTCTCTCCTTGTGAATTATTTAATGTCATTTCTTACATCTAAAACATCTGTTGTCTTTTGCTCAGACTAAGAATCTCATACCTCTGATTGTATCTCTTAAAATTTTTCTTTTTTAAGGATGTCAGAGCTAACTTAGAAAAAATAAGCAGAAAAATAAACAAGTATACTTATTACACATTCTATAACACTTATTCCTTATCTTTGAAACATTCTTTCACTTGACATGTTTACATTCTTGTCAATGTTTTTATTAAAATTTCTAGTCAAATGGTAAAGTAAAACAATTATATTGATTTGGAATCTTAAACTCTTTAGAAATGGCATTTGGTGAATATTAACAAAGAAAATATGACAACATAAATTAGCAAAAATATATTTTATATTTTGTATCATATCCTGATTTGATGTATGAAGACCTTCACACAATAGTCACATTATGATGTTATGCATGATATGGACTTTATTAGTTGGAAGATGGTAAAAAGTAAAAAAGAGAGAAACAGCCAACATTTTCTAAGTGGTGCCCCAGACCAGATAATATTGAACTCAATCACCAGGTAAGAAGTCAGAGGAAGAGGGGGACAAACGAGGATTTTAATTAAAATAAGTTTGCTATGGTTTTTATCAAACTTTTTGAGGAATCTACTGTCACAGTACTAAATAGAGAAATTTGTCATCACCCTAATTTATGAAAGTGTGGTTTTGATTCAGAGTTGGTATTCAGTTCATCAAAAGTGCATCCCAAACAGCTGCTCTCTCTAGCCTGCCCACTCTCTGCCTTTCTCTGAGAGTGTACTTTGGCTTTCTGCTTTAATAGGCCTTGCTACCATTGCTTAAACAAAAAAAGTATATTCAAAATTATGCACAATCTAAAGTCCATGTCTTGTTTTTATGTCTTTATTTTGTGATAGATTATTTTAATGTTTAAGAGTATGTTAAGGATAATGAACATTAATTTTTATTGTTTTCATACTTTTTCACACAAAAATATCAGCTAAAATAGTTTATAAGATAGTTCACACAAAAATATCAGCTAAGATAGTTTAAACTGATAAGTATATGCTATTTCCCTTTGGTAACTCAGACATAAAACAAAATTATAAAAAATTACTCATCTACTCATGTTTTAAATAAAAACTTGACACATAATTTAAAGTTACATCTTTCACCAAATATACAGGAGTTTGGTTATTTTACATGTATATGTATATATATGATTTTATATTTTGTTTAAACTGTTCTGAGTTTAAATTTCTTCAACCTCTTCAGTATAACAGCTCTATGCACAGACTAGTTTTATTTTCTACATGTAGTTCAGATCCCCTCTCCCTTTTTAATTCTACCCTCCTTTCCATTCTCCTTCTTTTATAAATATTTATAACTCACTTTCTAGCATCTAAACCTGCATTTGATTAATGTTCCATTTTTGTAACATATTATTATTTATCATTTCATTATACATGTATGTATATAGATATTCTTTTTCTTTATTAAAATTATATACAGAACTTGAAAGTTTATTTTCTATTATGAGAAATGCTTAAGAAAAATTAGTTATACTTACTTTTGGTAACATTTTCATTTCCCTCCCAATGCATTTAATAAAACAATAGGGTTATGTCAGTGGAAATCCATATAGACATAACAAAGTGTTATGTTTTCCTTTATAGTCATAGCTTTCAAATCAATTATGTGTGGGAAAGGGAGCCTGAGGTTACCAACTGAGTCAACACAGTATTATTGATACTGGCCTGATTTTACAACTGAAATGTACTTTAGCTGTATGTCAATCACATTCTAGCCACAAAGCCTTTATTATTTTTCCTCTAGATTAATTCTTTCTTCTCAGTTTAAATGGATTGGAAAATTGAAATTCTATTTTGCATTTTCTGCCTCCAAGTAAAAAAAAGAACTAATCTAAAATGAGGCAACCAGCAATATATCAACTTTGTCAATCACTATTGACATAATATTCAATTCTATCTCTATGCTAATATCAATTTATTCCTTGAAATGTATTATTCAAGTATAAGTCAACTAAGAACATGAAGCATTAATATGATTCCAGTGGGCAAATATGAATAATTTTTATCATTATGGTGTCAGTGATTATATTTTGGTAAAATTTAGATACAAAGCAAAAATCACTAAAATCATTCAGAATTTCTTGACATTCATATTGAGTTTTAGAGCTGTTTTGGAACCCAAAGTACTAGCTATGACAAGATATATTTTAGTAAGACCAACAGGTTATTAAAACTACTATCTTCCTCATAAAAGATGTTTTGAATAAATTTCTGCTAGAGGGTTTATAAATAAAATGTTTGCAATGTAGATTTTATATTATTTGCAAAAGGGGGACAAGCATCCTTAAATTTTAGTTTGTTACTTTCTTCCAGTAGCTAATTTTATAGTGACTGAAAAAAAATGTATGATTGTGTAAGTTCATTTATAATATTTTAAGTATATTTTATTGATTATGCAATTACAGTTATCCCATATTTTTCTCCCCTTTACACCCTCTGATTTGCACCCCCTCTCTCACCAGCATCACCCCCCCTTTGTTTCATGTCCATGGATTGTACATATCATATAAGTTCTTTTCCCATACTATCCCATATATCCCCTTCCATTTCTCATACTATCCTTAACATCCCCCTGTCTATGTTGTACCCACTATTTATGCTTCTTATTCCCTGTACCATTTTCCCCATTCCCCTTTCTCCCCCTTCCCACTGTTAACCCTTCACATGACCTCCATTTCTGTAATTCTGTTCCTGTACTAGTTGTTTGCTTAGTTTGTTTTTGTTTTGGGGGTTCATTTGTTGTCATTTATCAGTTCATAGTTTTGATCTCCTTTTTCTTAGATAAGTCCCCTTAACAACATTTCATATAATAATGGCTTGGTGATGATAAATTTCTTTAACTTGACCTTATCTGGGAAGCACTTTAGCTGCACTTCCATTCTAAATGACAGCTTTTCTGGGTAGAGTAATCCTGGATGTACGTTCTTGCCTTCCATGACTTTGAATACTTCTTTCCAGCACCTTCTTGCCTGTAACGTTTCTTTTGAGAAATCAGCTGTTAGTCTTATGGAAGCTCCTTTGTAGGTAACCGTCTCCTTTTCTCTTACTGCTTTTAAGTGTCATTTCTTATCTTTAATTTTGGGTAATTTAACTATGATGTGTCTTGGTGTATTAATCCTTGGGTCCAATTTCTTTGGGACTCTGAGCTTCCTGCACTTCCTAGAAGTCTGTTTCCTTTGCCAGATTGGGGGAGTTTTCCTTCATTATTTTTTCAAATAAGTTTTAAATTTCTTGCTCTTCTTCTCCTTCTGGCACCCTTATGATTCAGATGTGGGGACATCTAAAGTTGTCCCCAAAATTCCTAAGCCTCTTCTCATCTTTTTGAATTCTTGTTTTTTCATTCTGTTCTCATTGAATGTTTATTTCTTTATTTTGTTCCAAATTGTTGATTTGAGTCCAGGTTTTCTTCCCTTCATTGTTGGTTCCTTGTATATTTTTCTTTATTTCATTATGCATAGCCTTCACTTCTTCCTCTATTTTGCTGCTATACTCAATCATCTCTGTGAACATCTTGATTACCAAGTGTTTTGAACTCTGCATCTGATAGGTTGGTTATGTCCTCTTTGCTTAGTTATTTTTCTGAAGTTTTGATCTGTTCTTTCATAACTGTTATTTGATATTCCTTTGTGTTGGTGCACCTGTTACGTAGTAAGGGATGGAATCTTAGGTACTCATGAATGTGGGTGTGAGGGGCTGCCCACTTTCTTGTGTTGTGGTGCTGTACATGTGGGAGGAGTCAGAGAGGAAACAATGCCAATTGCTTGGATCTCGCCCCACTTTCAGTCACTTCCCCTGCTACCCACAAGCAAATTGGGCCCTTCCGATGTTGATTCCAGGGTGGGTGGGTTTGTGTACATTCTAGGATCCTGTGGGTCTCCCTAGTGAACTCTCCTATCAGGCTAGGAGTTTCTCCCACTGCATCAACCCCCAAAGGTTTTTATAGCCAGAGGTTTTGAGGCTTTCTTTTCCCACACTGAAACCCTGGGATGAGTGGCCTGTCTTGCTCCCCATTCATTCCTCCCAGTGTAACCAGTGTAACTGCACTCAAATATGGAACTGCCCGGTCCAACAGCCGCCACCTTGCCATGCATCATCCCCACCTCAACTGCCTGTCTGTACCCCTCCTACCAGTCTGGATGAATGTTTCTTCTTTAACTCCTTGGTTGTTGGATTTCTCTACCATTAAATTTTCTGGTTGTTCTGGTTGTTTTTTGTTTTTAAATTTGTTGTTGTCCTTTCACTTGTGTGAGGAAGCAAAACATATCTACTCACACCTCCATCTTGGCTGGAAGTCCCTCATTTAGAATATTTTGTTTCAATGAACTGGAACTTGTCTATGAATGGTGATAATGCTTGACTCCTTGTAAACTTAAGCTTAGAAGTTAAAGTTTTATAACAAAATATCCAAATAGTTTAAGTAATTAAATTTTTCTTATCCTTTTATTCCAGCCTAAAATTTTATTTAAAAAAAAAATCTCTGTGAATCTGCTAGAAAGAAAATTCCAAAATGAAAAGAAAAATAATAGTCTAATAGGAGGGTTCTCATAGTTTGTATTATTTTATCATTATTAAAACTGTATAAATATTTTTATAGGAAGGCTATACAAAATAGAATATTTCAGAATCAAGTTAATATTTTTAGACCAGTGTGAAACACCTCAAGCATAGCAAGTATAAAACTTGTTTTTAAAAAATAATATAAAAATTACACAGTCTAATACTGAAAATAGAAAAAAAATTAAAACTTTAATTTAGTTTATGGATTAAATCAAATGAGTTTAAAATATATCAGATTTGTGTTACTACTTATATCATTGCTTCTTCCATCCTCATTCATTCAAAATTGGTCTGTTTTGACTCAAGTTGTATGGTTGAACAACCTTTCACGAGAGTGGATTTGAAAGGTTAAGAATGTGAAAAAATAAATAATTAATTATAATAAAAATGCAGAAACAAACAAAATTAAATTAACTTTGTACCCATTGAAATATATTCAAATTAACACGCAAATATTAGGAAACATATATATTTATATATAATGTAACTATCTCTGGTCCCCAAACACATCGAAGGTATATTTTCACTTGTTAAAATTTCTAAATGAGTGTGGAAAGTGGGGATGGTTGGGGTGGAGGGAGTAGTGGCGGGGAATGGATACAACTGCATTTCAATAACAATTTAAAAAAATGCCAAATGACAGTTTCAAATTCATCCCATGAAAGTGACAATAATTCATATAGGAAATAGATTGTCACCAGTAGCTAGAAAAACAATCAAGTATTAAATCTATATGATTTTATTTTGAAATTAGTAATTTTATAAAGAGTTAGAATAAAATGTAAAATAACTGTTATAATAATGTGAATCACTTAACAGAAGCTGTCAAAAACACATTGTATAAGAAAAGTTCAGTACTTTTCATGTAATTTTCTTATTTATAGATATCTGAACTTCCATCAAGATTACCCCAAGTGATAAATTCATAAATTTTTAAAGTAATGATGTGCTTTTAAATGATTATTTATAAAATATTATTTTTATAATTAGAAGTATAAATAAATGTTTACCTATTTAAAAGCTGGTAGTAAGGAATATAAAAAATATATGAGCACAAGAAATATTCTCTTCAAACTTCAGAACATTACCAAAGAAAAATCCTTAAATTATATTTATTATAACTTTGCCTTTGACAAATGTACACCTTTCTTCTATGCCTGAGATGAAGGGAGATTACGTGACAAATCAAACATATTTTCCTGTCATCAGGAGCTTATATTCAATTATTATCTTGATTTTTTGCTTAAAATTATGTGAAGAAAATCAAAGTTCCTAAAGATAAAACTGATTTAAGGATTCCACCAGTGATCCAGATTTCACTAAAGTGCTTCTTCAAAATCATCACCTTTTGCTTCTATGTTTTATTGTTCAACATTTATCACATGGCCTCAACCTAAATGCAAGTGATATAGTACAGAAACAATTAGTAAAGAAGCAAATGCCTATTTGCTTAATTATCTAATCACAAAGATGTTCCAAGAAATGATCTTCCAAGTATTGATGATTATTTATTGAACATATGAATGAAAAAATAAATAAAATATCATGATCAAAATACACTGAAACTTAATAAAAAATTAATGTCAAAGTTACATTGGAAATAGAGAGAAAAGCACACAGTCCTTAATTATCAATAGAAGAAAAAAGCCACAGCTTTTAGGAATAGTATACTAATTGTTTGACTTATTACCAGAATGCGCCTTGGCTTAATATTTATAAGTTTTGAATATTATAAAATAAAGTCATCTTTGGTAGCAAATTGAATACACTACAAGAATAACTTCAAAATTAACTGGTTTTAATAAATAAATACCAAACCAACAAATACTACTCTTAATAATCTGATAAATCAATAAAATATTACAAACATTAAATCACACCTTTTTATAAAGTTCAAACTTTCTTTACTTATCATTGAGGATACTAGCTAAAATGCCTTTATAAAGCTCCCTAAAATATATTTAAAGACATACATCACTAATTAATTATGATTAATTGTGGTTAGTCCCAAAATGCAAAATGAATATTTTTAAAAAATTGATGCAACTTCCATGTTAATAGAATAATTGAGGAAATACACATAATCATATTAATAAATTAAAATAAAATATGTTGATAAAATTCTATACCCAGTGCTCAGCAAGCTAGAAAGAGGAGAATTTTTAAATCTGATAAAGTTTGTCAATGAAACAACCCACAACTCACATCATAATTATGAACCTGGTGAAAGACTAAATGTTCCATCTCTACACATGAAAAAACAGAAATTAAGCCTACTCTCATTATTCCTATACATGTAAAGTTGAAGGTACAAGCCAGTGAATTAAATAAGAAAAAAAATAGCACTTGTGTTTGTGTTTGCTTAACTTGTGGGCAAAGACTACATACAGGTGTGGAAAACAAATGCTCTTTCGAAACCCAGAATTCATTATTTGGTATGAGTTTTGATACATAGACAAAGGAACATGATACCTAACAAAGAAAAAAGAAAAAAAGAAAAAAAAGGAAACCTATACAACTCAATTGAAAAGGAAGAAGCAACACTGTCTTTATTCATTTGATTGTGAATATGGAGGAAATGCTAAAGAATCTATAGGAAGCCTACTAGAATTAAAAAGTAAATTTAAAAAGTAAGGTCATATAATGAAAGACCATTATAAAAATCATATTTGTTTTTATATGACAACAAATATTTGGAACATGAAATTTTAAAAATGACCTTAACATAGTAGTAAAACATAATTAGGAATAATGTGAACAAACACATATAGAACCTCTACACTTGAAAAGTGCAACACATTGCTGAGAGATTTTACTGAAGACCTAGACCTAATTTATTGTAGAAGTATACCACGTTTATGGACCCACAATCCAATACTGTTAATATATCTATTCTCTTGAAAAGGATCCATAGATTTAGAGAAATTCCAAACAAAATCCAAGCAGAGCTTTCTTGAGGAAATTGGCAAATTGATTCTATAATTTATATCAAAATATAAAAGACCTTCAATAGGCAACATAAATTTGAAACAATAATAAATTTGGATAATTTATATCACCTTATCATGATACTTTTAAACTATGTGGTATTTCTGTATAAAAAACACATTTGTAGAACAAAAGAAGGTACATAGATCCTGAGAGGTATGAACATATGTCCAATTGACTTTCTGCAAACATCCCAAGGTGTTTTAATGGAGGAGAGAATGGTGTCCTATAAAAACTGTGCTAGAAAAAAATGAGTGCTGTAATGGAAAAAGAGAATTCCCAACCTTTATGCCATGACATGCACAAATGTTAACTCAAATTCTAGAGCTAAGTGTAAATAAAAACTATAAATGTTGAATAAAAAACAGGAAAACATTTTTACAACCTTAGTATAGTCAAAGATACCCTAGACAGAAAACTACGAGAACTAGCCATTAAAAAATGGAACTGATAAATAGAACTTCCAAGTTCAAAACTTTCATCTTTACCACTTTACTATTACAATAATTAAAAGGAAGTCACCAACTTAGAAAAGCTATTCATAATACCTGTATCTGACACTGGGTATATATCCAGAACTGATAAGATGATAATGATTTCTTACTATTCAGTAGAAAATGCCGTATCTTCTACCACCCACCCACCCACACAGACTCATTAATAGTAACTAGGGTTACTAACTCAGTCAGTCAAAAGAGTGACTATCCTGTTTGATCTGACCTATGCAGGTGACCTGTGAATAGGATTGGACCTTCCTCAAGTTAAAAAGATGGGATGTGCGATACTCTTATCACTGGATTTATAGGTTAAAGGAAGCAAGATAGCAAGGGCATGAGAACAACCTCTAATACAACCTCTGGCCAACAACCAGCAAGAAACCAGGGCCCTTAATCTTACAACTACAAGGAATTGAATAATTTGGCAATAATCTGTGTGAGCTTGGACAAGACTCACAAGTTCCAGACGGAAATCATTTGGACATAATCATTTCAGCTTTATGAGGTGTTGAGCAAAGAATACTGTTGAGCCCTACTTAGACTTCTGAATACAGAAGTGTGAGATAATGAACTTGTGTGGGTTCAAGTCACATAGTTTGTGGTAATATGTCACACAGTAATGAGAAAGCTAATAGCTGTGTATGATTAACCCTTGCATGAAGTGTGATTATAGCACATGATGAGTATTCACTTTTCCTTTGAGTATTTTCCTTCAACCTCCTAGATACAGATGATGGCATTGCATTTGTACACAAGACCAATGAGAAGCTCATCTACAAACATGAATATACTAAAACTAATTTGTGAGAACATCATATTTTTATGTGCAGAATTTGAAATTTTGACTTTTGTATCCTGGATTTCTTAATAACAGAGATATAATTTTAAAACATATCAAGAAAATATACTTATAGGATCATTAGTATTATTTAGAGTTACCATACTACAAAGAAAAGTGGAAAGTATGCTTGACCATATGCAATAAAAGCTGAAGTTCATAAAGTCAGTCTGCTGAGAGAAGAATGAAAGACAAAAATATGTAGAGAAATCAGAACTATGACCACGTGGGCCCAGAAAGGGACAGAGAGAATTTTCACAGCCATGATGGTTTCTCTGCTGCACTTTGTTGCATAGGGGGTCTTCTTTTCTTTTTACTATTTTCTAACAATAAGCATACTGTACCTTTTAAATAAGTTATTTTGAATGACCCTGAATAAAACTCTATTTCATGCAACTCAACTAGCTTCAGGTAAGACATGGAACTGTAGTGAGAATAGGGCAACAGATAACCAACCTCTCAGAGAAAACATGGAAGAGTGTATTGTGCTGTTTTGTGTGTACGGTAGTAAATCCCTTACACTCGGGGGTAGTAGTGGCAAAATTACTAGTATGGTAGAGTAAGAGTGGTGAAATTCCTCTAAAACAATACAAATTTGGAAGAACTTAGTAAGTTTATGTAAAGATAGTAGAGTTTTGCCTATTTCTACTAAACTTAAGTATATCAAGAAAAAGGTAAACTTAATTCCAAATTATATTACTGAAATATAAAAGAACTATATTAGCAAAGTGTGAACCTGTTGCAGAAATGCCATTTTGCCTATGGTAGAGAGTCTAAGATTGGAAAAACTAAAAACAAAGTTTTTCATTCTGAAGTATAAAACCAATTCCCACTACATTTTCTTTCTGATCATCAAAACTGTGCTCTGGTTGACAGTTTGGGGTCAGGACAATTCACAGGGATGTCTCAGAGTTGCAACAGACCCTGAACCCCTGCAAAACCTCAGTTGTCACGGCTCATCTCCACCGTAGTCCTCCTATTTCTCTCTGCTTCCCATTTATTTAGAATTAGATAAATATCTAAGCTATCTCCCAATAAGGAATTGAATGTGATATATATGTGTGTAATATATATATATATATATATATAAAATCCTTAATTATAATAATGATTTTATAAGTATATTTTATTAATATGTTTTAAAATTATATCTCTGGTATTAAGAAATCCAGGTATTAAGACACCTGTATTAGAGAAGTACAAGCTGTTTTAACACACACACACATTCCTGCATGCCCTACTAAACTATTGGCTATAGTGGTCAGAAATATTATCCTCACATGATCATATATATATGATAACTTTTGATATAGAGTGCTTCAACATAATAGTTCCCCAAATGGTCCTGAGACTTCAGTGATTCAGAAAAGGACTAGAAACCTGTGGTTGGTGAGCTTTGAGCTGCTGCTTCACAATGGAATATTTCAGGAGTGGTTCCACAGGCTTGCTTGTTCTGAGGATGCTGAGAAAACGAATGGTGTTCAAAAAGTTTTTGTTTTGTTCTGGAGACAATATTGGGGCCAAATTAAGACACTTCTATTTGGAAAACATAACATTTTTATATAACATATAATATATAACATATATTATATAAATATTACATTCATATAATATATGTATGAATATATGATCTTTTGATAATCCTGGTAAGAATATTTAAATCTAGGTTTGTGTGTTATATATACATGGGTGAGTGAATATACAGAATTAACTTCTGATGCCTCTTTGTACACAGACCATTGCTGTCTCAGCAACCATACTCTAAAATGTTGCTTTATTAAAAGTCCATGTACAAAATAAAGCTACATAAACTAGCCAGGAGAAAATTAAACTCTGGACTAAATATACAGACAGAGCTAGCAATGACATAATCATGTCAGACACATGCACAATATATATTCTGGCATTTTATAAGGCCATATATATAAGGTCAATTATGCATATAATATACATAGTTATATATGTATATTATATACACATATGCACATACATTATATCTATGTATATAATAAGTGAATATAAATAAAGTTGTGTCTGCATGTATGTATAAACTACATGTGTGTTATGTGTGTGTTTATATGCATATGTACAAACTATATACATATAGACATACATGATATTGTTAGAAGGTGAAGTCTTTGGGATGATTTGGTCATGAGAGTGGGCCCCTTACAGATAGAATGAGAAAAGAGATCCCACAGAACTCCTTAGTTCCCTCAACCATGTGAAAATACACTGAAAAGATGCCAGCTATTAACCAGGAAAAGGGTCCTCACCCAACCATGCAGGCAACCTGATCTTGGACTTTTCCAGCCTCCAGAATTATAGGAAATAAATTTCTGTTGTCAATAAACTAACTAGTCCCTGGTATTTTATTATAGCAGTCCAAAGAAACTAAGACACCTGTATTAAAGAAGTACCAGCTATTCTACACACACATTCCTGCTTGCCCTACAAAACTATTGGCTATAGTGGTCAGAAACATCATCCTCACAGGCTCCCTTCTAAATACTAATCATATACAACAATAGCAGGAAGCCGTAAAAACAGCTAAGAGGCAGGGAAAGTTTGCTCTAGATTCTGATACCTTGGAATAGGCAAGCACTCTTTTTTGTCTTAAACAAATGATCACAGATACTTATGGTACAATAATAGTTTCAGAGGAGTTCACCTTGGTATATTGGTTGTAGGGCTGGCATAATTTTGTAAATTCTTCTCTAATAAAATATCTACCCATTACATGTGAGTATAAATTTTAAAATTACTCAAAGCAGGGAGCTGACAGAACTCATTTCACTGTGTTCCACCGAAATGACATGAGATCAAAATCTGAGGATCCTGAAAACTATCCTGGAAGCTGAAGAATTCAGTCTTCACTTCAGTTCACACACTGAGAAATAAAATCTCAGGGCACCAAAATAGGCAACTTTCTCATTATCTGCAAGTAATTAAATTCTGGGTTTGGTTAAATATGTCTTCACTCAAACATAAGTAAAACAAAACCAACAAACAAAAAAAGCAACATATTCCTATGGAACAATCTGCACCACAAGAGGATATCCAGAGAAAACTTAAAACTTAAAAATTTCTCTACAAATGGAATGAAATTTTAGGCAGTATTTACATTATTACTCTCAATAATGTTAGACTATGCAGACTTTCTAAGGTCAAGGTGCAACATGTATCAAGGAAACTACAACTAACTGAAGTGAAAATGAAGATATATGACTTCGAAAAATATATCTTTAGAAAACCAAATTAATGTCATACAATTAATATTTGAAGCCATTAATGACTAAAGTTACATTGTAAAAAGTGTTTTCACAGCTAAGGAGGACAAATTCCTCCTAGTAGTAAAGGACATGAAAATAAAATAGTTTAAAAATAAAAGGACATGGAGAAATGGCTGGTGTTTGAAGACATAATACAGAACAGTGATACTGAATGTTGGTGTAGCATCTACCATTCAGAATGCATCTGAATTTTCAGGACATTTTTAAAATTGGAAACAGCTTTCTTGAGATTTGAATATAACCTCTAGATACAGTATATTTTGATTCACAATTTTTGCATGTTATGAATCTTCATCACATTAACTCAATAATTTTTTTCAAGCAATTTAAAAGCTCCGGCTCAGTGGATTGAGGGCTATCCTGCAAACCAAAGGTTCGCCAGTTTGATTCCCAGTCAGGACACATGCCTGGGTTTCATGCCAGGTCCCCAGTTGGAGGTGTGAGAGGCAACCACATATCAATGTTTCTCTCCCTCTCTTTCTCCCTCCCTTGACATCTTTCTAAAAATAAATAAATAAAATCTTTTAAAAATAAAATAGGATAAAATTCATTAAAAAAAAAAAAAACTATTTAAGCCCTGGCTGGTGTAGCTCAGTGGATTGAGTGAGGGACTGCAAACCAAAGGATTGTGGTTCGATTCCCAGTCAGGGCACATGCCTGGGTTGCAGGCCAGTTCCCAGCAGGGGACACACAAGAGGCAACCACACATTGATATTTCTCTCCCTCTCTCCTTCCCTTCCCTTTAAAGATAAATAAATAAAATATTTTTTAAAAACTATTTAAGAGAAAAAATGTCTCTATAATGGATTCTTTTACTCCCTCCTTCAAAGACCTCTTTGGCTGAAACACCCATGTATTTTGGAATTTCAAGGAAAAGGAAAATGCTGTCTTGTAATTAAATATTCTAGGTAACTATTTTTCTTGTTTAATAGATAAATAGCACTTCAATGGTCCATAGATTACAAATACATAAATTCTACTCAGGTCTCAGTGCTGGGCA
Source organism: Carollia perspicillata (assembly GCA_004027735.1). Taxonomy (NCBI): domain Eukaryota; kingdom Metazoa; phylum Chordata; class Mammalia; order Chiroptera; family Phyllostomidae; genus Carollia; species Carollia perspicillata. The sequence goes on from PVKM010004385.1 coordinate 38,127, forward strand.
TTTCTTGCAACAGATGATGGTGTACAAATAATATAATATAAAATATTTAAATTATTTTTTAAATTATATTTCGGTGGAATCGCTGAGAGGACCACTGAGATTCTTCAGTGCTGTGACTATCACACTGAGGTTTGAGCAAATATAATAATTATAACTGGTTTTCAATACATCAACCAATGTACATATAGTCATAGATAGAAGTGTACATTATAACTAATATACTTAAACTTTCTCCATGAATTATAGTAAGAAAGAAATATTTTAAAATAATTTCATTTTTCTTTATATAGATTAGAAGATTTTTGGCCTTGTCCCTTTCTTTGCTCATGAATTTCTTTGGCTTTGTATATTTATTTAGACATATGTGGAAAATAGTCTCTTGGAAAGTTATTTCTCTTGGAATAAAGGAGTTATTGCCAGGTTTTGAGCAGTCCCTTTAAAAGTGTTGTCAGAACAAATACATCAGGTCACACTGCAGGTGGTTTATCTCTGTGAAAGCCTGAGCATTAGAATAGAGAAGGCAGCAGACTAGTAATTAAGTATTGATTGATTTATCTAACACATTCCACCAGTTTCTAAACAAATGCAGGATTGTTTCTGATTTTTTCTTTTTAAACCTTGAAATTGGACAGGGCATTCATTGCAAAGATTATATAATATAAAGTACAGTTTTCACAACTGATTCACTGATTGCATTCCACCCAATCGATGAACTTCACAAAATAATTCCAGCCTTAGACATTGACACAAAGATCAACAGAAGCACATTTATACCTCCAGTAACTACTTCTACTTTACATCATCAGAAATATATATTTTAAACATTACAGAAGACTCATATACATGGACTTCTCCTTTAGAAACATAGGGCATCACAGTATCCTGCAGAAGAAAGGAGAGCAGTGTGGAGTCACGAAACAAATTACCGAGGGTCACACCATTAATCAGGGCACCGATGTGAGAATATAAACGAGAAAGTAAAGCTTTAGAGAACAAGTAAGTGCCTACCTAAACTGATAATAATGTAAAAAAATGGATCGTAACAGAAAAAATACATATGTTAGTTGAAAGCATTAATAAAAGACTTAAATAGTTTTGCAAGATCATAATAGCATTTCGTGTTATAGAATTAAATTTCTTATTTTGCCCAAAAGTGGTTACAGTTTAATAGGATTAGGACTGCAGAATTAAGAAAAAACAATTTGATATTTTTTTCCAAATAATGAGTGATTTTTTAGAAAATTGAGAACAAATGAAAGAATTAATAATTAAAAAAACAAAAATATAGTATGTATGTTTACACTATAATCTTTCCTTCACCAATACAATAAAACATTTATTTTTTATTTACTGATAAAAGCTAGTATCAAATTTTCAAAATTATAAAAATAACCCAATGAATTAATTTAATTTAGTTGTGGGTATAAACAATAAAAATATATCTACTTAAATTTTAAAATAAAACAAAACTCTGCTCTCTCTTACATATCATTCTTATTTTGATCTTTAGATTGAATTACCAAGGGCTGCACTTATTTCTTGATTATTCTATCTAAACATGGTACATTTTGTCATATCTTATTTTCTCCTTGGACAATACCAGTCCTAATTTTAAAAAGTTACTTGCCTTGCCCAATTGACATAGTGGGCATGACAAAGCTTAAAAGTGTCCCCAGGCGCATGCACTTTACATCTA
>PVKM010004385.1:39922-52471 GCA_004027735.1 Carollia perspicillata
CATGCTACATCTAGATGCATGGTGCATGATGCATGCTACATCTAGATGCATGGTGCATGATGCATGCTACATCTAGATGCATGGTGCATGATGCATGCTACATCTAGACACATGGTGCATGATACATGCTACATCTAGATGCACGGTACATGATACATTATACATCTAGATGCACGGTACATGATACATTATACATCTAGATATATGGTACATGATACATGCCACATCTAGATACATGATACATGATACATGCTACATCTAGATGCACGGCACATGATACATTATACATCTAGATGCACGGTACATGATACATTATACATCTAGATACACGGCACATGATACATGCCACATCTAGATACATGGCACATGATACATGCCACATCTAGATACATGGCACATGATACATGCCACATCTAGATGCATGGTGCATGATGCATGCTACATCTAGATACATGGTGCATGATACATGCTACATCTAGATACATGGTGCATGATACATCTAGATCTACCATTATGCGTGGGGGTCTGTATTGCTAAGGAGCAAACCACAAATAAGTAAAAATGCTTAGAATGTAGTCCATATTCATTATGATGAAAGTTTCCTGCTTGTCTTTACACATTTTCCTCCATGGTTTTTAAGAGGAGAGCCTAAACAATGAAAATATGTTGTATTTTGCATATGTATGTAGATTTCTTTTATCACAAAACCATTGATTTGTGACAAAAATAATTTGGTCTTCTGTAAGGCTGCTGTGCATGTGTGCATGCCTGTAGATGTGTAGAGATATATGCCATGTGGACAGCTCAGACAGTTTTCCTGTTTAGCACCTAAGAAAGATATTGCAAATGTAAATGTATTTTTCAATAATCTTATTTCCTTGCCTATTTGTTTCACACATCAGTTTTATATCATTCTTCCAACCATAATGTATACATTTTATTTTAGGCAAAAAGAATCTGTAAAAATGTACCTAATGGGGTATAAAATTAAATAATTAATTTTGTTCACTGCCTTCATCCAAAGTGTTCTTTACAGTTTATTTGTGGTTTGAAAACCTATATAACCCAATGGAGGTGAGACATAAATGTGTAGAAGGTTGCCAGGGCAGGGGTACATTTTATGTAAGGGAAGCATATAGGTAAAAATATTTTTAAACTTCTAGCTGTAAGAAGCTTATTTGAGGTTATATAAAAACATATAACATAAAAATGTGCATTTTCACCCATCAGTTTATTTTTTACTTGAAATCATTTTTAAAATTTTCAATAACAGTTGAAATACAATAGTATACTATTTTCAAGTATACAACCCTGAGATTAGACATCATATAACTTACAAAATGATCACCCTGGTAAATCTTGTACCCATTTTCCACGAAAGTTATTACAATGTTATTGACTTTATACAGGATCAGATACTCTAAAGATACTATTGAATCCTTTTTAAGACAAAGTACATAGTCCTCCTAAATTTCTTCACAACAGTCCCTGATTACTAGCACTTTTCACCTCATTTTTTACCTTTGCTGTGTCTGCCCTTATTTATTATCTTTAATTCTTCAAGCAAACGTGCTCCCCTTTATACCTGAAGTGTAATGCCTGGAACATGCCATTCCTGCCTCTTGCTAACTCAATTTCTACCCTCCATCTAGGAATCCAGGTCATACATTCTCAAACTTTACTTACATCAAATTTACATCAAAATTTCCAGGAAGGATGTTAAAACACAAGGCTGCTCACCACTCAGAGTTTCTGGTGTTGATAGGTTTGGGGCAGAGCTCGAGAATTCCCATCCTTCAATTTCCTCCCAGAAGAGCATATTTTGAGAACCACCCCTTTAGGCTTCAACTTAAATATGAATTCCTCACCAAGGTTTTCCTGGCATCTTAGAGAACTAGATAAAGACCTTTTGTTATATATTTACAATGTTCTCTATTTTTTTCTCTTCCATGACATTAATCAGTTCTTTTTCATTCTTATTCAAAATGTGCCAGCCCTGCTTGCCATCTCTGAGAAACCAATGACTCTAACATTTTTGTTCTCTAAATTTCTATCAATTACCTTCAATATAGAATAAACTGGGTGCTTAATAATTAAATGAATTTAATCTATCTTGGGAAAGTTCTTGGTATGAAATTAAAACTAGAACAAATCTGTGGTGTTTCAAATTCCTAAGGCTTTCTTATAATCAAAACACAATTTAAAAATTGTGAACCATAAATGTACAGTATGCTATTTAACAACAATTTTGCTGACTATGTTCTCTGTTTAAATAACATCCCACCTAAGATTTTATCCTGTGATAAAACCTACAAACATATATTAGTTAAGTTAAAATTTAACACTGTAGGTAAATTAAATCATTAAATTAAAATAAGTAAAAGTTGTATAAATTGAGGTGGTATTTAAGGTTATCTTTGCATTATTCTCAAGTATTAAGCTCTACAATTGTTAGTTAAAAGTTTAGCTTTTATGTTTGTGTAATTTTCCCTTTAGCCTTCTTTTAGTTTTCTTTTTATTATAGTATCTATTTTAAATGTCAAATAAAATCCATGCTAGTGGTAAAAGAGGAAGCCAGGAGATTATATAATGAATTAAAATGGAGGGGGGCACATATTAAAAGAGTTTACAATTACTACATGTGTTTCTTTTAATCCAATTTATTGTGCACAACACTGTGAGAGTAATCTTTACAAGTTCTCCCAATGAGTTGTTTACTCAATGAAACCTTCTGACCAAAATAAGCCAGACATTTTAATGGAAATTCATAGAGCATACCAATTTATATCCAACATATTTTTAAAACGTTTCTCTCATACACTCCCATTGATGCATTCTGAATAGCGACACAGATCGGGAATGCTCGCCACTTACTGTGTCGCTGCTCATTTGCATTTTGTGTCTTTACTTAGCGTTCAACTACCTCACTAGATCATTCTCCACATGTATCACACCTGGTGATAACCTCTCATCAAGGCCCCAAATAAATGTCACATTAGTCCCGTGATTATATCTTTTCTGACCCCGGAAGCTAGCAATATCCCTAGTGCTTTAGGATCTTCTGCTTAGTATTTTAATTATTTCTGTGTATGCCTAGTGGCTTCTTCAGGGTATGCTTCTATGAAGGTTTCTTTTAAAAATTATTCTCCTATCTATTCTATTATTTTTGAGAGTGTACGATCATAATCTATAGTATATGGGCAGACAGATTCTTGATAAGGATCCATAGGTGCTACAGATAAAGCTATCAAGAACCCGGGAAGCCCTGGTGCATCTACTCAGCTAACACAACAATGTTTTCTTACAGGGCTGTTCTGTTCAAGTTCATGCATTGTAAGAACTAATAAAAGGTAATAAAGCTAGACAGTTTAATTAAAAATATGATCATCAAAATACATTTTAAAGCATATCTTAGAAAACAGTAATTCCATCATATTTTTATTGAAAGATCATTAAAAATTAACATAAAATACACATATTTTGTCACCTTTTCTGATTTTTAAAATTTAAGTCCACAAACAAATAAGAAAAAAATTTTAGAATATTAAATCACTGAGCAAAAATAAAGTTACTTCATGCAAGGTTTTAACTTTATAAATGTGTTTTGGTACATTATTTGTGGAATGACTAATTTCAATAAAAGTAGTTTACTTGCCCAAACTGATAATATAGCATTAATAAGAATGTAAAACATTTTGATAAAGTTCTATGGGAAAACTGTAAATGTAAAAATATTCTATGATATTAACCATATTCATTATTTAACATAAATTGAACAACTGGCATGAAGTTTGGAGAATTTTGTTTTATTTCTAATTTTAGTCTTTTCATTACACTTTAAATTATGTAGGTTTTGCTTGTATTTTGTGATTCATTTGCAACCATAATTATCTTACTTTCAATCATGAAATTTAAGTATTATTATTTCACTACTTTTTAAAAAGTATATACTTAACAAATAGCCCCTGAGCATCAATTTTAACCTGCTTATAGATAACCATAAAAATTGGAAAAGGATTATTTTTCATGACTATTTGGTGGTCCAAATGTATTTTTATCAAATAAAAATTTTAAAATTGATATGTTTTCCTTAAAATGAATAACATGTCAAATATTGACAATGAAAACTATTTTCTTTTTCAATTAAGTATTTTGTTCCAAACACATGCTTTCTTTCCAACACCTAATTAGTTTACATGACAAACAGGACATCTTCACATGTGTCTATGTAGGAAAGGTTGCATTTATCTTTCAGCTTAGATAAGAGTTACTCTGTGTGAAAAAGTTAAGGATTTGGAGATTTATTTTTTTCCCTTCTGAAATCCTTTATTATGAAAAAAAACTTTTTGATGCAAAGATGACATTTTCTGGAAATCCCTGAGGATTATTGTTTCCTTGGACAAAACTGAATCATCAGTGATCATTTTAGCTGTCAATGACCTATAGATGACATTTGTATCTAATTAATTAGATGTCGTCTTTTGAAAGAAACAGTGCCTTGTGCATAATTAGAAGAGACACCAAGGTTGGAGTCTTTGGCTCATTAATTTAATGAAGCCAGCCTATGGCATTTCTATTACTCAGTGGTGATGTTATTTTATTTGCAGTTAACAATGCTATATATAAAATGTTAATTCTTAATAAAAATGTAAATAGGAAGCACAGCATAATATTTCCGATGAAATTTTAAATTCAGTTGTTTAGCATACAGCCTTGTCAATTATTTTTGCTGCTAGGAAATGAAAAGTTGAGACATTATTTTTGACTCCAACCAGCTGTCTATTGATGACATTGTGTCCCTGTCACAGAGGTCGGCACGTGCCAATTCCTCCGTAGTGATGTGGTCCAAGGGGTAAGCATGTGCCATGATCCAGGCATGTTTGCATCCTTTCCAAGACATTTTCAAATTGTTTTGAGAATGAAGTGGCTTTTTTCTCTTTGATTACAGACCTATAAGAATATAAACCTGGAGAAGACGCCAGCCATAAACCCAGCTGACCTGATCATGAAATCATCAAAGAAAAGCAGAGATGAGAGGATAAAATCCCAGGTTTCATTAAAAAACTCGAGCTAGCTATTTCTAAGGGTGACATCACTGTAACAGCATAAACAATAAAATATTTTTAAAAGACTGACATTTTGTGTTGTTTTGCTTTTTTTAAATTAAGAAATATAACTTCTTTATGTCGTTTTGATTTTCCTTTAATTGGAATTGAAATAGGTCTAATTATACAAGATAGATTTGACTATCATAGAAATTCAAAGTAAACTAATGCACAAGAAAGCAAATAAAAATAAAATGAAATACTGAATAGTACTGCATTATAAATTAATCTTACCTAATTTTATTGTATAGAAAGTTTATTATCATTGGCATTACATATAAGAGGCTTTGGTATCTGTGAAACTATGTGACACATGAAACTATGTGTTACATGATTGAAAGCCAATTCCATATGACTTCAAAATCCATAGGGTATATAAAATACTATGAAGAGCATTAAAGTAAATTTTTTAAAAAGTTCTTGGACCTAGTAGAATAGCTACCATAAAGTTTATATATATATATATATATATATATATATATATATATATGAAAAACATATAGATGATGTTAAATGAGAGGCATTCATTTCTTGTTCTTTTTACTTAGGGTTAGCCTTTGCACAAAAATAGCTATTTGGGTTTTTCAGTCTACCTCAGTTGTGAGCATCGGACTCAAAGCTTGAATACATGTGCTGGATGATGCTTATAACTGAAAAGAGGAAAGACAGAATATGTTATCAATCTTCATAGCAAAAGCATCAGCAGCAATTTGAACTCATTTAACATGGGGACAAACCACGTTTTATGCACCAAAGGCCACACACTATTAAAACATTAAAAACAAAACCAGACTAAGCATACACCTAACCAGGAGCGGAGCCACAGAAATGGAGATCACGTGGAAGGTTAGCCACAGGGGAGAGGCGGGGACAAGGTAGAGAGAATAAGTAGCATAGAAGGTGGGGAGAAAATAGACAGGGAAAGGGCAAGAGTAGTGTGGAAAATGTAGGAGCTAAAGAACTTATGACACATGGACATAAACTAAAGGGGGGAGTGTGGGTGGGAGGGGGTATGAAGGGTGGAGGGGAATGAAGGGGGGAAATGGGACAACTGTAAGGGCATAATCAATAAAATATATTTAAAAAACATTAAAATATTACCAGTGAAATATAGCTAGTTTAATCGAAAAATGGTGCTGTGTCATACTTTGGAAAATATTTCAGCCAGAATAATATTAATTAGAAATAATTATTAAAACAAGGTTAAGCCTTAAATGTATAAATTTCAAATATTTGCACAGTGAGTATACAAGGAAAGCATTATTCCCGGAATAAATAAACTTGCATACCATTAATATATAGTTGGCATCTGTGAGGTATGTTCCAAAGTAATCCTTACAAAAATGACCAAAAATGATTATGAAAGTCATATTTTTTCCTATAAATAATAAAGAAATAATATAAAACCTCAGTCTTGGAGCTTATGTAGGCTCACAATTTATATAGTGGGCGACCTCCATCAAAGTTCTTAACTACTGTAAACCTGAGTTTCCTATTGAATGAATAGTATCTCTTTTACAGGGTCACACAAGAATTCCACCTGACAATGTGTGAAAACCATTAGGCACAATTATTTTTTGCTCATCAAATTATTCATTAAAACGTAGCTCCTATTATCAGTTGTTCTACAGATACTTGTGGTCAATGAAGTTGTTTAATATTTGGAGACTCACTGAAGATTTACTTTTAAGTAATCAATGAATAAAAGTGTTTATTAATATCAAATATATAAATATATGAGTAATCATGAGCTTGAGGGCTGTCAAATAAAAGATTATATACCCAGTAGAACTCAGAGGGCAGCAAGGCTTAAATTTTTGGGGGGTCTTTAATAGACCAAAATAGTCTATAATCCTTGATAATAATGATCAAAGCAAGGATAGCATGGGAAATTTAAACAATATTTTATCTATGGCTGTTGCAGTAAGAGAGAGACCAGAGTGTGGCCTGGACTCAACTCCACAGAAGCAAAGGTGTTAAGAGTTGGGGTGGAGAGGCTTGTAGGCCATCTATGTTTGCTCTTTGGTCTTACCCAAATACTTCATGACAGGAGGAAGTTTTACTACTTGGAGTAAGAAAATCATAGAATGACAAATACCATATGATCTCACCTTTAACAGGAACCTAATCAATAAAACAAACAAAGTACAATATAACCAAAGACACTGAAATTGAGAACAGGCTGACAGTGACCAGAAGGGAGAGGGGAGGGAATTTCAGGGGGAAAGGGGAAGGAGAATTTCAGGGGAACAAGTATAAAGGACACATGGACAAAAACAAGGTGGGGTGGAAATGGGAGGGAGGTGGGGAGGGCTGGGGGGTGGGCTGGGATGGGGGGGTAAAAGGCAGAAAACTGTGCTTGAACAACAATTAAAATAAAATAGAAAAAAAATAAAAAAAGAATCACAGAAGTCAGGCTTCCCCCCTCCCAGCGAAACTAGCAGCTGAGTATGCTGTATTTCAAAATGATGGCTCCCAGATCCTCCACAAAGTTTTCTCTGGGTTGTATAATTGGCAAGAGCCTCTTTGAAAGGGTTTACATACACTTTAAAAGGGCAGAGAGAGAATTTGTAATTACAAGTTTTCTAAAGTAAATAGTCTAAGAAATGGAAGAGGAGAGACCTATGAGGTTAGGCCAAACAGGTTCTGTAAAGAGCTGTTATGAGAGGGAAATCACGGTCCTAACAGCAACGAGAAGCCTGTCCTAAGGTTCAGCTGGCTGAGGGAACTATTAGGTTGGCAAAAAAGTTATTTTGGGTTTTGTTTTTCCTGCACAATGGGTGTGGTAGCACTTAGTTGTGCTTATATTCATTTGAAACAATTTTGTTAGAATGTACTGTGACAGCTGTCATATCAGCATGCATTAAAAAGTATCAAAATTGGTGAATCTTTGTGTAGTCATTTTTAATATTGAAGATGGAAGAAAATAAGTGACATTATCAGCATATTATGCTTTATTATTTCAAGAAAGGTAAAAATGCAGCTAAAAGGTAAAAATGCAGCTAAAAGCTAAGGCAAAAAAGATTTGCAAAGTGTATGGAGAATGTGTTGTGACTGATCAAATGTGTCAAAAGTGGTTTGCAAAGTTTCATGGACAATGAAACTTTGCAAAGAATCTTTGCAAAGATTTCTCTGGACAATGCTCCATGTTTGGGTAGAACAGTTGAAGTTGATAATGATCAAATCAAGACATTAATTGAGAACAATCAATCTTATACCACATGGTAGATAGCTGACACACTCAAAATATCCCAATCAATAAAGTTATAGGTGAAAATGAAAAATGTGTCTTTTATTTTATGGAAAAAAAACACAGACTTTTTGGCCAAACCAAGATTAAGGCTGGTATGAACACTATCTCTTGCAATCAGTGTAAAATTCATGGGTTTGTTCATTTTAATATTCTGGAAACATCTACTGTGGGTCAGTGGAGAAGAAAACAATCTCAAATTCAAAACAACACAAAAATTGTCTAAGATTCTGAATGCTAAAAAGACAAAACTAAATGTCTCCATTATCATATGTATAAAGTCTTCTATTTTATACTTATTATTTGATGTGCATGGATTTATCACTCTCAACACATATAATCATGGTTAACTAAATTAAACATACCCATGATAAGTTTCCTTGTAAAAATACTGTTTTCAATATTTATGTTATCATAAATAAGATTGGAAAATCGATGTATACTAATTTACCGAAGCAAAATTGAAAAATGTCATAGATGTGCGGGTAAATTTTGGTTAAATGAAAAAAATCACTCTAGTCCTGGCTGGTGTGGCTCAGTGGTTTGAGCACAGGCTGTGAACCACAGGGTTGCTGGTTCGATTCCCAATCAGGGCACATGCCTGGGTTGCAGCCCAGGTCCCCAATGAGGTTCACATGAGAGACAACCACACATTGTTTCTTTCCCTCTCTTTCTCCCTCCCTTCCCCCCTCTCTAAATAAATAAATAACATTTTTCTAAAAACTCACTCTATTCACTATAAAACACTATACTATATATAGTACTTACAAATGTCTTTATCATAACATCGATATATTAGAGATTTGCCAAATGTCAAATGATTTATCATGTATAAAATAATTAATTTCATTAAAACAAAGGAAAACAAACATTTCTTTATATGCTGCTAAAATTTTTTCTTATGCTCAACAAAAGAAATTGTCCATATCAGTAACTTTCAGACCAGTTTGGAAGAATTGATGCAAATAATAATGACTGACAGTTAGATGAGGTAACATATGTCTCTAGAAAATAGCACTGCCTTTCAAACAATTAAACATTTGTTTTTCCTTGGTACTTATTTGTTGTTCAGCCTATACAGAAATTATGAGATGAGGATGAGTGAATTTGAATTAAATTTCTATAAATGTGACTATATACCTTCATTAATTCATTTATTTGATAAGCAATATTTGAATGCCTTTCTGCATTTAGCAATATGAGAGGTGCTGATGGGAATTACTGAAAAACAAAGTATATCATATTAAATAATGTTTTAAGTTGTAAAATTCAGTTGTCTTTATATATATCCAAATTACATCCCAATAATTGACAATTTTTTTGAGCACTACAAAAAGAAACAAGGAGTTGAACTATTTCTAAATTTTTAAGTAGATTAAATAGATAGGTAAAATTAGTCTTATGATAATTTAAAGCCTAAGAATAATGTTTAATTTTTTAATATTTTATTTATTTATCTTTACAAGGGAAGGGAAGGAGAGAGAGAAGAGAAATGTCAATGTACAGTTGCTTCTTATGCGTTCTCTGATGGGAACTGACCTGCAACCCAGGCATGTGCCCTGACTGGGAATCGAACCACGATCTTTTGGTTCATAGCCTGTGCTCAATCCACTGAGCTACACCAGCCAGGGCAGAATAATGTTTAATTATGATATTTTCTTGCAGTAAAGAACATACATGCTTCTCCTATGGCATTATCCACATTAAAATATTTGTAGAAATATGAGTGAAATATTATAGATAAAAGCTGCAATCCCTTTTATAGAACTGAGTCATACATGTTTTAGATTTTAATTCCTTCAATTGACTAGCTAGCTAAACTTTTAGCTTTACTAAGTAAATACATATTCTGTTCCTTCATATTCAAGGCAGCAAACATATAAAAAGCATATATCAGAAACCTTATGAACAAACTCTTGCCCTAACGTTATAATAAAACACATATCACTTCTCTTTGGAAATAAAGGAAATGTTTTTATTTCAGTATATGACAACCAAGGACTTCGCTTTTCAGGTATTTTTTAGCAGCATTGTTTCTGTAAATGTAGATAAAAGTAGCCTTCCTTAATGAACAGATACAAGAAAGAAAATGCACATAAAGCAAGCTACACAACTTTACCCCTTTACTCAGGGGAAGAATGCAGTTAAAATGGACAAATGTATGTTCAGTATGAGCGAAGCTTTACATCTCCCCTGCGACTTTCACCACCCCTGGTTATATTTTTTTGCCGCAAATAGGTGAAGCGCGCCTTTGCTAGTCTCTTTAGTGACATCTCCTGGAGAGAGCAAACACAATCATCCTCAGTAATTGCGCCTGAACTGTGACTGGGGCATGCTGCTCCGTTCTACACTTCTGTAATTTTACTGTTTGTTTGCAAGGCACTGAGGAAGCTTTGTGGATGACTTTTTACACGGTGCCAGAATGAATGGGATTTTTAAAAATATATTTTCCACTCTTGACATGGGGAAATAGTAGGTTAACTGAATGGATTTGATCTTTCTGACAGGTGGCAGTGCCACAGATGTGAATTCTGCATCCATTCACCTAGAATAGTCCTGCGGATCTCTAGATGACTTTAAAATTAGACAAAAAGAGAAAAAGAGCAAAGCAGGACTCGTGGAGACTTTAGAAGGCAGAGTAAAGCTGTGGGTTGTTTCAATTATTTCAGCCTAAAACTTGCGTATTACACTTATCTCCATTCTGAATGTTGCAAATATTATAATGATTTTTATTTACAAAAAATAAACACAATAATTATGGAATCTGAAAATGGCTAAAGTGTGATATTAACTCCAAAAATATTTACGAAAAATAAACCTAAAATTTAAACTATATTCATATACTCTGATTACATCATTTAACCTCTATTTGTATTTTAATCAAATGTGAATGTTCCCTGTTATTAGGATCCCTCTTTCATAGGAGTTCTGAAGCACTATTAACATGATTATTAATAATTATGAGATTATCCCTATGGTTGATACTTGACATCTTTTTCACTGTAAAAGAGGTATACCATTTATCTCCGCAATCTGTTTTAATTTAATGGGTTGACTCATATTCTGGCTGTAATTCACTGAGCCTATCTCCCTCCATGACCCCTTATAGTCCAAGGATTAGTACCATGATTGGCACACAGAAAGAGATCAATGAGTGTTTACTAAATTGAATCAAACGCACTGACTCTGGAATATAGAACTGACCTTCAAAAAGTTGTGAACTTTAGTAAAAATCACAGCATTCAAAATTCATTTCTGCTGTCACAAAGGGTACTTTTTCCTTTTTCTTTGTAATTACAGTCAAGTAGTAGTCCATTGTGTAAATGTACCATAGTATTTTATCCTTTGCAACAGCATGAATGAACTTAAAGAACATTATGCTAAGTGAAACAAGCCAGTCAGAGAATGACAAATACCATATGATTTCACTCTTATGTGGAATCTAAGGAAAAGCTGAACTTACAAGCAAAATAGAAACAGACTCCTAGATGGAGAGCAGGATGACAGCTATGGGGGGTAGTAAGGGGCAGAGGGATGGAGCAAAATGAAAAGGATTCATGGACATGGAAATAGTGCGGTGATTGTGGGGGTGGGGGTGGGTGGGTGAAGGCGGAAGAGAGTATAAGGAGAGAAATGATAATGGAAAAATACAACAAAAACTCAAAAATAATTTTAGAATTTCATGCCTTATTTATAATACATTTGTACTATTGCAAGAAATAATTTTAAATGTATTATATCAAAATATATCACTTGTGCAATAGGTTAGTTTTGTTAATGCTACTTACTCTTCTGTTCAGCTGGTTTACCAGAGAGACAACCTAAATTCTGCACAGAGAGGCTCAGGCTCCCACAATCAATAGTTAGGTGCAGTAATGCATTAGACAAGCCCAGTGAGCTGCAAGGTCATCCATACGCTAGACACTTTAGATCATTGCCTGGATAAGTAGAGGTACTTCCTCCGAAGACAATTTTCAGAATGTTACAGATAAACATCTTAAATAGGCACCCTAGACTGGGATTTAATCTTCGCTTCTGACTACCATTACCCTGACATTATGAATATACAGAGTATATAGGCACACATTTTTACATCTTCTAACTCACCACTACAAACTCTCTTGTTTGGATAAAGCAGACAGAAGTCCATTTTTTAAACACATATAAAAATGTCTGTTACCTAACCACATTACT
>PVKM010004386.1:0-52435 GCA_004027735.1 Carollia perspicillata
CGCCGCCATAGGTTACCTTACCTGACACACGGCTCTCCAGGCTGACCCCCATCTCATATGGGAGGCAGCTGGGGGGAAAGAACCTTCCTCAGCCCTTAGCTGGGCAATGACAGGGCCCCTAATTTCCAACTGCCATCTCCCCTTTAGGCATCTCGGTTCTCATAATCCTCTAGCACCTCCACTTCCTCCAACCATCACAACCCCGCTCCCCACTTCGGGAAATGCGGAAGGAGTGCGGACTCTACTTCCATGGCCACGTTTTGAAATGCCCCGTTTCCCATTTCAGTGGACACACAGCAATGGAGGGAAACGTTCTTCTCAAGTCTGAGAATTCCCTAAGTGGTTAGGAACTCTTTCCAGAGCCAAAACATCCACAAGCTTAAGAAAAAGAACGCGCACATAATCATTTAATTGCCTTTCTCTTTTAATCAAAAACATAGTTCATTACAGAGTTCTCAGGAAAGGTTCAATGATTTTTTTAGCCACAGACTTCAACCAGGAAAAAGTGTACAGAAAGCCACAAAGGAACTACCGGCACTTTAGCTGACCAGATTCCCCCAAAGCAGGAGCTGAGAGTGGCTCTTCTCTGAGTGGTAGCGTAGCTGCACTCCTCTGAGTTCGGGGGAGGAGACAGAGTTGGGTAGCATGCCACCAAACCTGTCCCGCTCCCCGCCGCTTCCTCCACATGGTTCTGCAGCCCACCACATTTTCATCAACGAGCACTCACGCGTTTCCCGTAAGTCACGTCCGAAGCACTGGCCAGAACCCAAGACCTGGAGGAAGTTTGCCAACTCCATGTTTAGCCTTTTAACCAATCCAAGCCCACGAGTCCTTCTATCAATGACAAGCAGCCATAGCAACAGCAGCTGGTTACAGCCCTTCCTCTCCAGCTACCAGAGCTGGCCTCTACCAGGACTCCCCAAAACCCCACCCTCAACCCAACCCCAATGAAGGCTCTCAAGGTCCTTATAAAAGCCAAGTTCATCCAAAGATAGGCTGGAAGAGAACTCTGAAAAAATGCTCCAGCCAAAAGTCTTCCAATCAAATGGACTAAAAAGAGCCAAGAATAAAGTGAATGCTCATCCACTATGTATTTTCTTGAGTGGTATAAACCATTTTCATTGATACAGCTCAAAGGAATTTCCCTGTGTTGAGCAAAGAGTTAAGAAACCAAAGACCCAAAGTAATGACCTCTAATATCATCAGGCATTTACAGTAAGTTTTCAATCCATTTCAGTTGAACAAGAAAAATTTTCAGCAACACAGCACTTAAGGGGACGGTGTCACACATATGCCAACCCATAAGTCAGAAGGTCATGACTCAAAAAAGCCTTAATAAACCTTCAATAGAGATGATGGGAAAATTAAATGAAGGCTTTTCCCCCTCTCATTTTTTAAAAGTATTTATTGCAGCCCCCAAGGCGGTGCTAGGCCTTTGGTTGAATTTAAGTCTTAAGAACATATTATGTAACTTCTTGTCCATAGGAGAATAGTAATAAAATCTCAAGCCTAGTCTCCTTCGAATAATGTGGAAATAAGTAAAAAAGCCCCCTCAAACAGCAGAGCAAAGATAAGGAAGAAATCAAAAACTGCTGCAAGGTAGGCAAGGCCACTTAAATTTCAGAGCTGGAGAAACTCATCTAGTCCAACTCCCTCATTTTACAGATGAGGCAACTGAGGCCTAGAGAAAGCGGTGTTTACAATGACTTGCCCAAGGTCATACATCCAATTAGTGGCAGAGCACAAACTAGAGAGTACAAATGTCTGGTCCCAGAGCCAAGTCGCTAGTTTCAGGTTGAACAAGAGCACTGGCTTTGAGACCTACTGAGAAAGCATCTTAAATAAACAGAAAACCATGCACACATCGATAGAAAGAAATGATTGTCTTCACCAGAGTTCTCTCCTCCGTCCTGCCTAGTGAAAAAAAAAAGAAAAGGTTCATTCTTTCACTGAAGTCTGATGTTAAAATCCCTGAAAACATCAGCAATTACTTTAGCTACTCCTTGGGGCAGGATATCAAACCCTCAATTCTCAAAAAGGCACCTATAGGTCAAAAATACCTGTAGAGGAGAAAGGCCAGAACACAGGGCTCAAAAAGGGACACCTAAAAGTGATCCGCTTGCCCTGGCCGGGTGGGTCAGTTGGTTGGAGCATCGTCCCTTCCATCAAAAGTTTGCGGGTTTGATCCCTGGTCAGGGCACAAACCTAGGTTGGGGGTTCAATCCCTAGTTGAGGCACGTACATGAGGCAACCAATCGATGTTTCAGCTCACATGGATGTTTCTCTCTCCCTCTTCCTCTCTAAAATCAATAAACATATCATTAGGTGAGGATGAAAAAAAAAATGATTCTTTCATTTCCCAAGATTTGTTTTTATGGTTGTTTTGTCTTTTTGCTGGTATCCTCTACACAAGGGTACTGCCTCTGGCTATTGATATCTAATTTAATAATCCTTGTAACCCCAATTTTTATGTGAGCAGCAGGCAAATGGAAGCAATGAAACCTTTCAAGATCTTGCAAAGGGGGGAAATATGAATATGACTCACTTCTCTCTACCGCAACTACCTGAAACTGAGCAAGATTCAGGAAGCACTCTAAGCAGTCAAATGCCAAAGCACTCAAGTCCCTTTCAATACATTACAGGCAAGTTTCCTGGGTCCCGTCCCTGTTTGCCCTTGTATTCAAAGAAAGTATTAGTAAGTCTGATTATCTGGTTTCCTTGCCCAAGCAGCTGGAAAAAATGAATCAGAAAGGGAAGAAGAACCGACTAAGGGGAGGTACACACTAACAACACACAGGAAGTGGTCAGTGTCAGAAAGGGAGAAGATGGGGGGCTGGGAGGGCGAACAAGCTACACATTCAGACCCACAGCAGTCCGCAACTAGCTAGTAAAGGCAAACCGTCCTACCTGTCTAAGTCACCCCTGAAGTCGAGGAAGAAAGCTAGGTACATACACAAAATAACACATCCAGTATGTTCTCTGACATACACATTAAATAATTCCATCAAAGAAACGGCTAAAATAAAAAAGTTTTACTGCTTAAATAAGGCAAGTCTGGATTAGGTAAAAAATCCTAATCCATAGTGATACAAGGTGAACAACCTAATAACATTGGGACAAGTGCTAGGGACAGGGCTGGGCCTGAGGATGCTATGAGTAAGGCCACTAACTTTTTACATCCTGCCTGATACATCTTTAGAGAAATCATCTAGCTGTCAGGAGAAAAAACGGGGCGGGGGGGGAAGGCTTACACAAAAGATTCTCATAGCCCATTTTCTACAATCTTGCAAAGGAGGATGGATTCAGGTGATTATTTACAGACAGCCATCTGCAAGAAGATGGGTTCTGCCTTTAGAAGAAAAAGCTGGACGAGACCGGACTCGGGGTGAACACGCACAATACAGTGCCCAGATGGCGTGTTGTAAAACTGTGCACCTGACACCTGTGTACTTTTGTTTAACCAGTGTCACCCCGACAAATTCAATGAAAAGGGGGGGAAAGGAAGAAATAAGAATGCGTTTCTTCATTCCGTTATGTGCCAGTTTTTGCCGAGCCCCATCTACAAGAGCTGTTAACTGACTTTCCAGGGAAATGCTTTCATTTACTCATTTACCTCAGTGATCTAAATTTACCATTTCCCCAATTTGCTGTCATGAAATAAAATGCCAGTGAATGACTTAATGATAAAAGCAAACTATAAAACTATGAACAAAGAGGATGCTGCCCTACTCAAAATAAAATAGCTTCTTCCAAAAGCCTCCCAAAATGGATCTGTACTAATCTGATTTTCCATAACAGACAATGAGTGACAAGCATTAACCAGTTCCCACCAAACCAGGAACAGGCACATCTCACCGTATGTTCTTTAACCTCCACAGACAGTGAAGGAGAACCTTGGAAAAAGATAAAACTTCCCTTCTCCACATGGGCACAATCAAAAAGATAGCTGAATAAACTTTTAAAGTAAGATATCTATCATCTGGAAGACAGGACGTTATCTTTTGCCTTCAAACTTTCTGTTACAAATACCTCCCTTTACACTACACCCTTCCCCACAAAAATGGATTTTTAATGCAGGTAATGTGTGTTCAGCTTACTCGAATGTTTTGAGCATGGTTATCCTTAAGCCAGGCCACCCAACCTGTAACCCTACAATGTTTATAGGAGAAATGGGGCAGGCGACCTATTTAGTGGTTAGGTCAATACAAATGTGCCATGCTCCTGGAAACACAAGGTTATATGGCAGTGATTTATTGTCATTATCTTTGTGTCTTTGTATACCAAGTATAGTATACTTTAAAAAATGAGACAAACTATATCCCACAAAAGAATCTGCTTCCTGGAAGAGCAAGGCAACACCGTGAAGGAGTCCCTTTGACCGCACACGGAAAGGCACTGGACAGATGTGGGAGAGGCCTCGTGACGGACCACGAAGGTGCACAGTCGGCTCATCTCTCCCTCAGCTTTCACCGAAACTCAACATCGTGAAAGTCTCTGAGATACGAACTGGCTGAGAAAACTCACCCAGAACCAGAGCCTCGTAATAATCAGATTCTGAGAACTGCAGAAACTATTCTACCCTTAAAATAGCTGTAACATTTTAACCCTAGTGATCCTTTAGTCTTATTCATTAAAGATGACTACATTTAAGAAATGGAATTACTGTTTGACAACTAAGTTCTCAGGAATAACTGATCATAACACACTAGATGTTTTCTCAAAACCACGTGACTGCATCTGGGTACAAATATAAAGCAATTAAGAACTAGAAGCACTTCTATGTACTTTTATGGCTCTTAGCAGAAAGCAACCAAGACAGGTGGCTTGGCCTCAAAGATAGACTTCTTAGCAAATATTTTCCACATATTTTCCCCAGATGATTACTCAGATCTCATGTTTCATTAAACACGAAAACCTTTCTTAAAGTAGAAAAGGAGGCAATAGATTATATCATAGCATGCTTATGGTTCTAATCAAATAATCTGGATTTTAAAAACCTGTCATTCTAAAACTCTCTCTCATTCCTACTCTTTGTTCACAGTAAAACTGACCTAAAGTCAATAATTTCTACAGAATAAAGATATCTTTTTAAAAACCTGCCAATCAAGCTTAAATCATCAAACTTTTACAGATTGAAATGAAGTCTTTAACAAAAGTATTTGTAAGTACTTAAGAGTACAAATAAATTGGTAGAGAAGTTATTTTAAAAACAAAAGCCATGTAGCTTGGATCAAGATGTATAAATCACAGCAATAAACAAACTTAGTGGTTTCTAGGGTGGTTATACGAAGACCCTCTGAGCAAGAAGGTGAGGACTTGCTCGTCTAGGTGGATATAAGGATGACTATCGTGCATAAGTGCTTCTCAAACATATAACACACCTTAGAATCTTACTATGCTTATAAAGGCCCTCCAAGCAAAAAGTAGAAGCATCTGAAAGATGCCTAGATTTTATTTCACACTATTTATCCTGCAGACAATCTATTTATCTTATAGACCACTGGGCCTGTTTTTACTACAGTGAAATAAAAGTTCAACAAGCAAGAACTCTACACGTGACACACAGTGCACACGGGGAAGTCCTGGTAGAGCGTGAGGGAGAAACCAAAGCTGCAGTCCCGGCTGGTGCCTGTCATTCACTAGAAGGTGTCTCACCATGGGTTGGACTCAAAAGTGCAAAAGAAAAAGCTTAAAAATCAAACCTAGAATTCAACTTGGTATGTTGAGATTCGGTTTTATTTATGCTACTGGCTACGAAAAAAAGCATACATATTGTGTCTGTGGTACAGTCATTACATTTTCAACTTTTCTACTTAAATTCTCTATACAAAGTCACTGCCAACCGATATGATCATTGATGGGCAAAGGGCTTAGAATAACCAAAAGGTATAAAAAGTTTGCAGTCTTGCCCCAAGATACAAAAACTGAATTTTAAACAATATTATAACATACATGATTTAACAGTATATGGAAAAAAAGTCACATCAAATCAAGTACAAAAATACCCAAACTACCTACTATGAACTGTGATGTGTCCGTTATTCTGCACAGTATTTAATAACACAGAATTTAGCAGTTTCCAAAATGCTCATCATTTAGTTTACGCACTGCCACCTTTGCAGATGGTGAGATGTTGGGTGGAGTGATGCTGCTTTTTAGTGTTTTTAAAAATACAAAACCTTTCCCTATGAATTAATGAAGGAGAGAAATTCCTCTTCTAGGCGTCTCAGTGACCAACCCTGTGGCTAGAAATCTAGAGGAAGAGATCTGCTGTTTAACAGGGCCCGAGTTACACTGCTCACTAAACAGTTGTCCAACGGGGACAACAAGTGTCATTTTGAATGATATTTCTTTGATAATTTCAAGAAATTCTCAGTATACACAGAGGTTAGTGTTTTGCCTTGGTGAAAATAAAACTGAAGTCACAAGACAATCTGAATGAAAATCATCTTCACTAGTTTAACTTGCAAAAAATATTTTGGATAAAAGATTATAATACATTACTATCTTATTTTTTTAAACACAGAGTAAAGTTGCTCTTGGTAAAATTAACTCACCCACATGGCACAATATTTTGGAGTAAAGGATGCTCAACAATTAAAAATTCACACATAAAATAACAGGTGAATTAACTTTGAGAACTTCTCTGCCTTTAAAATCAGCAATATTGAATTTATTCTGTAGAATAACACACATACCAATGTTCTGCATATAAAAGGGTCTAAGACATTTTAAAGGGCTAAATTTTCCAGCACTGGAATGATTCCTTCATACATAACTGGTGAAGATATAATAAGAATGTATTTTTCCTGATCTTCAAGCTCTGAGCCATGCCTGAAAAGTTCTAAATAGGAAAAGAAAAAATTGTTTCAATCCAGTTTCTGTCTGCTAGGAGCAAGGCAGCAAACATATTTTTCCAACCCTTTATGAAAAGATAAAGCAGAACAAAAGTGAAATATATCTTCAGATTATAAACAGGATTGTATTTTATAGTCCACCATCCTGATAATGAATGTTACAGGCCCCGAGAGTAAAAGACCTCAGTCTAGAGGCTGTGGGTCGGCAATGGGCATGGTGTGGAGTACTTCATCCAGGAGCTGCAGGGCCCGGTGTAAGTGAATCTCAATCCAGCAAGGCGTTTCTTTGATGCTCTGTCTTGGGTAATCCGGTCCCCAGCCTTTCACAAAACTCATCCGGAGTATGCATAAGCGACGAAGGTCATCAACACCAATTCCAGCAGCAGCTGACAAACCTAACAGAAAAGATTTGAAAGACATCAGGGGGACAGGCTGATCTCTTCCCATTCTCCCTGCATCTTACATTAATAATGTGAACAGCTTTCTTTACTTCACTCTCCCCAGAATATAATTCTCTTCCAAAGTGCCAAGAAGTTAAGTACAGATCTAAACTTTATCAACAGGGACTGAAAATTTTTGACTAAGACAATTTACATTCCACACGGGTCGTCTAGCTACCACCAATTATAAAGTAAATTACTATAATCTACCAACACCCCTCCGATTTTTCTCGTTAGAAGCGGAGGTGAAGGGATAGAAGCAACTCGTTATTAGGAGGCCGTCTATGCCCACAGAGCGGTTCTCAGAGCCCTCCCGTCTGTCTGAACAGCCTAGTTAGAGCAAGACGTGACTAGAATGAGACAGCAATGGTCCTGGTTCCATAGACCTTCTTGGATGACCTGACAATGTCTCTCATTTCAAAATGTAATAGATAATATGCAGTTACTCAATAAGGGCAGTAGATGACAATGAGAAATTTAGTATTTCTGGATTCTTTAGTAAAAACGTGTTTATAACATCAAAACTAGCAAACTAATGGTTTAGATGCCCGAATTTTTTAAAAAATCAGACTCTTCAAATGAATATGCCTCATCTACCTTTAAATTGTAAACTCCTGAACATCAGTCACAATGGAGACTTCACATCTAATTTTCCAGTAAGAACATACAGTCCTATGTCAACCTGCATTCACCAATATCACAATGAAACTAATGGGAGGAATTTGCATGTACTGTAGAGAAACCTGCAGGGCCACTGCAGTTTTCTTAGCCAGTGTGATTTGCTTACCACACTGAAGAGGTTAAGAACAGGGGTTGAATGAATCACTAGTTATGCCTTCAGACGTGGAAGATGGGTGCCACGTGTTTCCATCATAAAAGTCTATAGTCAGGAGTTTAACTCTGCAGTAAAAAATTCCCCATCAGTGTGAAACCTGGCACACAGTTCAATTTTACCCTAAAATTGAAAAAAAGTCTACAAGTTATCAAAATACCACCCTCACTTAGTTTCCTCTGCACACTTAGCATACTTTAAAAAAAAAAACCTGGAGGTGCCTAATTCTGAAATTGAAATCTGCTTTCCTTGTAAAAGAAAGCCAAGCATATCAGTGATAATAACCCACCCTGGCTGGTGAGGCAGGAATTAAAAGCATCAACCAAAAAGGGGAGATGACCAAATACAACAATAACCCCTTTTCTTCTTCCTCCCATACTCCCTTTTTGACACAAAAAGAATGAAAACAGGGTCCTAGACAAAGGGCAAATACTACCAAAGAAATTTTGTGGGTTTTTTTTACAAATTCAAAAATGTTACTATCCCAGTAAAGAGAACTTTAATTTGTAGTATTGCTTAAAGCAGCTAATCAAATGAGTGAAGCAAGATAAAACAACAATGAAACCAAGAGCATACTTACTGATCGCCGGAGCTATCCCACCCACTGAGCCTGGGCCAGGGATGTTTCCTGCCACGGCCGCAGCCTGAGCAGCTGCTGCCGCTTGTGCAGTGGCCGCCTGCTGCTGCATCTGCCGATGACACTGACGCAAATCAAAGACCTTTTAAAAAAAGTGTAAGTTTAATGCTGCGAGCCCATCAGAACAAATTCCATACATCAATAATCAATGCACCGTTTATTCACAACTCACAGATTTATTTAGCTCTCAAAAAATTAATTAAAAATCCTAAATTTTTATGTATACTGTACTTGGTAGTTAGGCAAGGTGGCCAAGAGGCACATTTCACCATCAGGACGGTTGTGGTGGCCACATGCCTGTACCCTTTGTCTAATTCAGTGTGGGTCAGCGTTACTGTCCCTGTGAATAACGACCCATTTGTGTAAAATAAACAGTGAAGAAATCACCCTCACCCTTTCAAAACAAATTGCTTTGAGTTTTCTTTGGGATGCATTGATGACTTTGGTCATATGACCAACTTCTTTACCATTCTAGCATTTGGAGGAGTGTAGTAAAATGCCACTATCACTATATAAGAAAACATCTGCATTTTTAAGAGATACAAACTTCAATGCATAGGAGCAAAATAACATGCAACCTAGGACTTGTTTTAAAATATGTAAGAAACAAAGAAAATACATTTAAACTCAATTTTAAAAAAAATACAAAGAAAAAGGACAGATCAAGCAAATGTAAAATCTTAACTAACGAATCTCAGTGATGGGTAATGGGATTTCATTAAACTAGTTTCTCTCTAGTTTTCTATATGTTTAAAAATGCCAATCATTTTTTAAAAGCTAAACTTTGAATGCTATATGAGTAACTGCTCATTACATGGGTTCTTTATTAACCTCTCTGGAACCTCACTTTTCTTTCTTACCTGTGAAATAGGAACGCTACGTGTACATGATTTTTCATGGGGTTGTTGTAAACTTGGCATAGTATAGAGCGAATTGTCAATAAATGTTACTTATTTTGTTTTTGGCTTCCCCTGTACCCATTTCCCTTTCAGGATAAGTTAAGGACTTCATAAATAATGTCAGTGTTCTTTATCAGCCATGCCAAGGGCTGGCACAGTAAGAAAGGGATGCCACTTATATCCTTAGTCTCGTGAAAGTACTGGAATGTTCTTTCGGTAACCAACTGAAATTATGTATGATAAATCATACCACCCCTTTTCTAGGAAAAACCCAACTTCCTAAAATAATGTGTTTGCTTGTATGTGCATTACACAAAGCACTGGAATGTTGCACACGCAGAGTGCTCATCTGCAAGCGTTATAGGAAAGAATGACAGGGACAGAGGAGAAGGCAGGCTGCTCGAGGCAAACTTTCTATATCATCTTAATTTCTGAACCATGTGACCATATTCCTTATTCAAACAGTAAATTAATGTTTTTTAAAAAACTCTCTCCTAGTATGCATAAAACCCAAATATAAGCAAGCATGCTTGTCCTTCACAATAACAAAATTCAAACAATGAATACTACTTTACCAGATAAACAACAACAGGTTTGAAATCCAAACCATTAATTTTCAGATGCCTCAAAACTTCTGTCTTTATCCATGATATTCATACAAACCTTAAGAGCATACAACAATAAAGAAAACGGCCTTCTCCAATTAGCGAATCACATTCCTACTCTCTTACTCATATTTTTTGGACCATAAGACACACACTAGGTTTGGGAGGAAAAAAAATTTTGAAGCAAAAAATGTGGTAAAATATTTACTAATATAAAATTTCACCAATGTAAATGTAAACAGAACTCAACAGCATTCCTTCCAAATTGGTGGGGAGGGGGGAGTGCATCTTATAGCACAAAAAATACAATATATCTCCATTCAATGTTTGTCTTCTAGCATCAACGGATGACAAAATTTAGACCATCTCATTCTCTTTAAGACAGGAATTTACCAAGTATTTATGTATGTATATATTACCTGGCCAAATCATTACACCTAAAAACCTCAGGGCAGAAAACATGACAGAGTCAGATCTAGGTATCAGAAATTCCACAATGCCAAAAAAGAAAGAAATTCCTCAATGCTCAGAACAGAAACCACTGCTTTTTCAAGATTCCCCAAGAGTCCATCAGATTCTGAACCTTTCCATCAGGCTATGGCCTTCCTAGAAGGCATTATGTGGCATAAACACGAAGTGACTCAAATATCTGAAAAGCTGAACAGTTCTACAACCACTTTTTTAAAGAAGAAAATTAATTAACTTTACCTTTTTAGAGCAGTTTTAGGTTCACAGTAAAATTGAGCAGAAAGTCAAGTACAATCTCCCCACTCAACTACAACTGCCCCTACTACTGATAACCCACACCGCGAGGACACATTTGTTACAATCAAGGAACCTACACTGACATGTCATTATCACCCCAAGTCACAGTGGATGTAGGGTTCACTCTAGGTTTTGTACATTCTATGAGTTCGGACAAATGTATAATGACCTGCATCCAACACTGAAGCACCACACAGAGCAGTCTCACTGTCCTAAAATTATCCTGCGCTCTGCCCATGCACCCTTTCCTCCCCCTTATCACCGATCTTTTTACTATCTCCATAGTTTTGCCTTCTCCAAAATGTTACAGAATTGGAATCAGACACTTAGTAATGTGGGATAAGGTTCCTCCATGTCTTTCAATGGCTTCATAGCTCATTTCTTTTTAGTGCTGTTAATATTCCACTGTATCAATACATTACAGTTTATTCATCCATTCACCTACTGAAGAACATCTTGGTTGCTTCCAAATGTTAGCAATTATAAATACAGCTCTATGAACATCCACATGCAGGAGTTTGTGTAGACTTAAGTTTTCAATCCACTTGGGTACATACCAAGGAGCACAACTGATGGATCATATGGTAAAAGTATGTTTAGCTATGTAAGAAACTACTAAACTGTCCCTTCAAACTGGTACACCATTTTGCCTTCCCACCAGCAATGATGAGAAAGTTCCTGTCGTTCCACGTCCTTGTCAGCATTTGGCTGTATCAGTGTTCTGGATTTTGGCCATTCTACTAGGTATGTAGTGGTATCTCACTGTTGTTTTAATCTGCAATTCCCTAATGACATATGATGTTGAACATCTTTTCATATGCTTACTTGCTATTGGTATATCTTTTCAGTGAAGTGTGTGTTCAGGATTTTTGCCCATTTTTTAATCAGGTTGTTTGGTTTCTTATTGCCCGGTTTAAGAGTTTTCTCTATTTCAGGTAACAGTCCTTTATCAGATGTGTCTTTTGTAAGTATTTTCTCCCAGTGTGTGGCTTATTTTCTCATTTTCTTGACACTTTCACAGAACAAAAGTTCTACACTTTAAAAAAAAGATTTTATTTATTCATCTTCAGAGAGGGGGAAAAGAAGGGAGAAAGGGAGAGACACATTGATGTGAAAGAGACATCCACCGACTGCCTCTCGTATGCACCCCGACTGGGGACTTAACCTGCAACCCGGGCATGTGCCCTGACCGGGGAGTGAACTGGTGATCCCCTTGACTCATGGGAAGACACCCAAACAACTGAGCCACATCAGACAGGGAAGAAGTTTTACAGTTTAACGAAGTTCAGCCTATCAATCATTTCTTTCATGGACTGTGCCTTTGGTGCTGTACCTAAAAAAGTCATCGCCATACCCAAGGTAATCTGTGCTTTTTTCCTATGTTATCTTTAGAATATGAAGACATACATTCATACAAAAACTTGTACATTAATGTTCATAGCAGTATTGTTTACAATACAATCAAAAAAGTGTAAACCCCTACGTCCATTACCTGATGAATGGATAAACAAAATGTGGTAAATGAAGCATTACTGAACCATAAAAAGGAATGAAGTACACATGTATGCTACACGGAAGCTTGAAAACAAGCTTAATGAAAAGAAGCCACAGACGGCCACATTAGGATGGCATTTACTGAAGTACTCTGAATAGGCAAATCCATATGGAAAGTGCATCAATGGCTGTCTAGGGCTGGGGCAGTCAGGAAGTGCAGGGTTTCTTTCCGGTGTGGTGAAAATGTCCTAAAAGTGACTGTGGTGATGGCTGCACAACTCTGTGAATATACTAAAGATCACTGAATTATACACTTTAAATGGGTGAATAATGATATATACATTTTATCTATCTCAATAAAGCTGTTTAAAAAACCTAAGTGCCTAGTACTCAACAACACTAAACAAAATAGGTCTCACCTACTTTTGAAAGCCAAAGACCAAGGCCACTAAAACGGAATTCATACATTCACTTCATTTAAAGCTTGTAAAAGGCCATTTCATTAAATCAGATTTTCATAAATATGAGATGACTGTCATGAGAGAAGCAGGGAAAAGAATCAACATCTTAGAAGAAAATACCCACAATCCAGTTCTAGCTTCTAGGTTTATAAAATGAGAATTGCTTTCCAAATCCATGCATGTCTCAGTTTAATTAAAAAGGGGAAAATGTATTTGTGTTTATTGGGGTTGAGGGTTATATTTCTAACGTTGTGGGCATTCCTTCCGGGGGTCCATACTGTCTGCATACCATTCACCTCAGTAGTATCATCTCTGGGGAGAAGAGATCTGACAACCCACACAGATTGTTTAGTTACAGCTGCCCCCAAACTGAGCAAATGAAGAAAATGCCAATGTTCGACTTAGCATATATACCTGCATCTCTTTCTTTGTGGCTAAGAAGAAGACTCTTCTGAAGAACAGTAATATACTTGGCAAACAGATTATTTTTTTTTAATCTTAAGGCAGTTACTATGATAAAAATGAGATTTTTTTACTCCACTAAAATGTCCCACAAGATACTTCTCTATTTTTCCTAGCAAAGGCCTAAGATTACCTAAAAATCTATCCATAACAGTTTATCAAGTAATGACATGTCTCATACACCTTGGGAGCTTTTCAAGGGCCATTTGTACCAAAGTAGAGGTGTTACACTTATATTTTAAATACTAACCCATATCCGTTAAGTTCATAACTACTATCTGGCACACAGTATATATTCAACACTGTAGTGCTCTGTTTATTTACTTCAAATTACACAAGTGATGCAGAGACTTCTGCTCAAGATCAATGAGTAGGTATGTATGCATAACTACCTTCTCTCTCTGCTTCAAATACATGCACAAGACAGAAAAACTATTAAAAATGGATAGCCTCCAAGCCAATCAATTAACTCATATGGAAATACAAAGGGGTGGCAACAGCCAAACAATCCTGAAAAAGAACAAAGGTGGAGAACTCACACTTCCCAATTTCAAAACTTACGACAAAGCTACAGTAATTAAGGCAGAGTAGTGCTGCCATAAGCATAAATGCATAGCTCAATGAAAGAGAATTCAAGCCCAGAAATAAACCTTTACCTTTAAGGTCAACTGAATTTCAACATGGGTGTCAAGATAACTTGATAAAGGAAAGAAGAGTCTTATCAACAAATGGTTGCTGGAACAACGGAATATTCTCAAGCAAGCTGGATCAACCACCTTAAACCACACACATAAATTAACTAAAAGGCATCATAAATGTAAGAGCTAAAACTATAAACCTCTTAGGAAAAAACACAGGAGTAACTCTTCATGACCTTGGATTAAGAATGGTTTCCTACATATAACATCAAAAGCACAAGCATTCAAAAAGCAGATAAACTGGATGACATCAATATTAACAACCTTTGTACTGCAAATCATATCAAGAAAGTAAAAGACATGCCAAAGAATGAAAGTTATATATCTGATAAGGGACTGATACCCAGCATATATAAAGAACTCTTACAACTCAATAATAAAAAGACAACCCAGTTGCCCTGGCTGGCACTGCTCAATTGGTTGGAGTGTTGTCCCATAAAGCAAAAGATCATGGGTCTGATTCCCAGTCAGGGCACATGCCTAGGTTGGGTTCAGTCCTGGTAGGGGTGTGTACTCTAGGTAACCCAATCAATGTTTTTATCTCACATCAATGTTTCTCTTCCTTTTTCTCCCTCCTTTCCCCTCTCTCTAAAATCAATTAAAAAAAATTTTTTTAAGAGACAATAAAATAAAAGCCCTGGCTGGTGTGGCCCAGTGGATTGAGCACCATCCTGCAAACCTAAAGGCCATTGGTTCGATTTCCAGGCAGGGCCCATGCCTGGGTCATGGGCCAGGTCTTCAGGTGGGGGCATGTGAGAGGCAACCAATCGATGTTTCTCCCTCCCCCGCCTCCTTCCCCTCTCTCTAAAAATAAATAAATAAAATATTAAAATAAAAAATTTAAAAAAAGAAATAAAACAACTCAATTTTAAAAATAGGCAAAAAATATGAATAGACATTTCTCCAAAGATACACAAATGGCCAATAAGCACATGGAAAGATGTTCAATGTTATTAGCCATTAGGGAAATGCAAATAAAAATCATAATGAGATACCACTTCACATTCACAAGGAAGACAAAATAAAAAATACAGATAATAACAAGTGCTAATGAGAATATAGAGAAACTGAAACCCTCATGTATACATTGCAGATGTAAATGTAAAATGGTATCATCACTATGAAAGATAGTCTGGCAGCCCCTCAAAAAGTTAAGCATAGAGTTACCTGTGATCCAGTAACTCTGCTAGTTATATATCCAGGAAAATGAAAACGTACCTCTACCTAAAAACTTCTGTATGAATGTCCAGAGCAGTATTACTCATAAGAGACAAAAATTGAAAACAACCTTTATGCCCATCGACTGATGGTAGATAAACAAAATCCACAGTGGAGAGCAAGGACTAAAGAGAGGAAGTAGTTGGCACACAAGGACCAAAAACAGAACGGTGCAGAAGATGGAAATTCAACTTCCTGGAGTAATATGAAAAGAGACAACAGCCAGGCTCTCTCAGGGCTACAACAGGCCACCTGTCCATGAATCAAGTGCTGGTAAAATACCTTGGCAGCTAATTCAGAAATGTAGCAAGGCATAAAATTCTTGACTGTTGTAGAGGTAAGCATCAGAAAAACCTTTGCAACCAGAATTAAGCCCTCAGTGTACCTGTGTATTGGAACTCAACTTCCTCAAGGGACGAAATTCCTCCTCTGACTTCTAAATATAGGAATTGGAGGGTTTTCAGGAACTACTATAAAGGACACATGGACAAAACCAAGGGGGAGGGTGGGAGCAAGGGAGGGAAGAGGGTTTGGAGGGGGGTGTGGGGGAGGAGTGGGGAGAAAATACAGACAACTGTAATTGAACAACAATAAAATAATTTAAATTTAAAAAAAAGAACACTGAGGAAAAACAACTTTTGTTTCTGTTTTAGTATTTTGGTTTCTTCTAAAATGCAATGAAATAAAACTTCTTGTGAATGCTAAAACAAAACAAACAAAAAAAGAATTGGTTGTAAGATATGAATCCCTAGGTGCCAGACTAAGGAGACACAATGACAGTGATTAAAAAAATAAATTAAATTAAATGAATTCTCTCAAGGCAAACTTGCTAACAAATAGAAAATACATTATAAAGCATATGAGAAAATTCAACATTATTGAAAAATAATTACAAAGCACAAAGAACTAAAATTCCTTATGGAAAAACTGGAAAACGCACACAAAAAATAACAATTCCACACCATTCTAGATTTGTGTGTGTAGTATAAAATGTAGGACTTCTGGTCAGGATGGCAACACAGGTACTCATGGTACTCGCCTCCTCACACAACCACATCAAAATTACAACTGAGGTATAGAACCACCACCATTAAGAACCTCCAGAAACAGAGCTGAATGGAAGTCCTACAACTACGAAATTAAAGAAGAAATCACATCGATGGATAGGAGGGGTAGAGATGCTGAACAGGGTCGTTCCACACGCACATGTGGTAGATAAACACTGGGAAGGATATCTCAGGAGCAAGGAGTCCCAGCCCCACAGTGCCAGAAACAGAAGTCCCCATGATTTCTGTCTGTAAAACCCAGTGGGGATTTAGGCTGAGGAAGACAGAAACTTCTAGAGTCCCAGGCAGTTCCTCTTAAACGGCCCATGCAAGGACTTACTCAAACTCACTCTCCCTGAGGTCAAGCACAGGGGCATCAATAGCTGGAAAGGCACCAGAGGCATAATGGGAGGAGCTGAAGTATCGGTTTCAGGGTGAGAGCTGGGGAGCAGCTTTCTCCCAGACGGAAGTGCTAGCAGACACCATTGTTCCTTTGATGAGCTCTACCCCCACAGAGCTGGCAGGCAGGCACCACATCTAAGACTGTCAACCTGGCTCACACTGTATGCCCCATCCTGGTGGTTCCCACACCACCAACTTTTGGGCCCAACCAGGCTGTTTCCAGTGGCTTTTCTATATGAATGGCCTGTCTTGGCTCACACTTCAGATTTTCCTAAATCCTCTCAAACAAGCAGCATCTGGCCTCAGCAAGCCCTGTACTTCTCAATAAGTGGCCTCAGGCCTGGCACTAGCAGCAGCCAGCCTTGTTTCACAGTGTGGTTGCGCCTGGGCACCTCCAAGCCAGCACAAGTAATAGCCATCTGCAGACTGCTCTGCTATGCTAGGTGGCCCCAGGCAGAACACTGGCAGTAGCTGACCTTGACCTACACCTCCCAAGAGGCCCCAGAGCCAGCACACCCAGTGGACAGCTTTAGACCATATTTGAGCACCACTACCCAACCACTTCCTAAGCAACACACTCAAGGAGAGGACTCAGTGGGCACAGAGCCCCACTGAAGTAAGTCCTGCTCTGTGGAGTGGGACCCTACACAGCTGACACTCTACGGTGGCCAGAGGTTGGTGGTCAATAGTCACAACCAGTCCTTGAAACTGACTGGCCTGGGTAAATCCCTCCAATTGACGTGCCAACAGCAATCAAAGCTCAACTACAAGAGGGTGTACGCAGCCTACATGATGGGCGCACCTTGCACGCCCAGCTTGGGTGACAGGGAAGCTGTGCCGCTGGACTCTACAGGACACCTACTAAATTAGGCCACTCTACCAAGCCTAGAAGACATACGTAGCAGGTCTACCTAACACACAGAAACAAACACAGGGTGGCTGCCAAAATGAGGAAACAAAGAAACATGCTCCAAATGAAAGAAAAAGAACTAAACAAAATGGAAGCAAGCAATGTACTAGTAGCAGAGTTCAAAACACTGGTTATAAGGATGCTCATTGAACTTAGTGAGAACTTCAACAGCATAAAAAAGAGCCAGTCAGAAATGAAGGATATAATCATTGAAATAAAGAATAATTTATAGGGACTCAACAGTAGCAGTAGAGTGGATGAAGACAAGAATCAAATCAGCAATTTGGAATATAAGGAAGCAAAAACACCCTATTAGAACAGCAAGAAAAAAGAATCCAAAGAAATGAGGATAGTGTAAGCAGCCTCTGGGAAACCTTCAAGCATACCAACATTCGCATCATGGGAGTGCCAGAAGGAGAAGAGAAAAAGCAAGAAATCGAAAACCTAATTGAAGAAATAATGAATGAAAACTTCCCTAACATGGTGAAGGAAACAGACATACAAGTCCAGGAAGCCAGAGAGTCCCAATCAAGATGAACCCAAAGTGGCCTACACCAAGACGTATCATAAATAAACTGTCCAAGGTTAAAGACAACGACAGAGTCTTAAAAGTAGTAAAAGAGCCCTGGCTGGTGTGGCTTAGTGGATTGAGCGCTGACCTGCGAACCAGAGGGTCGCTGGTTCAATTCCCAGTCAGGGCACAGGCCTGAGTTGCAGGCCAGGTCCCCAGTGTGGGGCACACAAGAGGCAACCACACATTGATGTTTCTCTCCCTCTCTTTCTCCCTCCTATCCCCTCTCTCTAAAAGTAAATAAATAAAATCTTTAAAAAAAAAAAGTAGTAAAAGAAAAGCAGTTTGTTACCTACAAGGGAACCCCTATTAAGACTGTCATCTGATTTCTCCAAAGAAACTCTGCAGGCCAGAAGGAACTGGCAAGAAATATTCAAAGTGATGAAAGCAAGGACCTACAGCCAAGATTGCTCTATCCAGCAAAGCTACCATTTAGAATCGAAGAAGAGATAAAGAGATTCCCAGACCAAAAAAAACCTAAAGGAGTTCATCATCACCAAACCATTATTATATGAAATGTTAAAGGAACTTATTTAAGAAAAAGATCAAAACTGTGAACAATAAAATGGCAATAAATACATGTCTATCAACAATTGAACCTAAAAACAAAAACAAAATAAGTAATCAGAACAGAAATAGAATCACAGATACAGAGAATGTTTTGATGGTTGCCAGATGGGAGGAGCATTGGGGGAATGAATGAAAAAAGTGAAGAGATTAAGAGGTACAAATTGGCAGTTGGCAGTTGGGATGTGAAGTACAGCATAGAGAATATAGTCAGTAACAGTGTAATAACTATGTGTGGTGTCAGATGGGTGCAAGATTTATAAGGATGATCACTTACTAAGTTATGTAATGTCTGATAACTGGGGTGTACACATGAAACTAATGTGTATGTCAGCTATAAATGAAAATTAAAAATGATAAAAAGATACACAAATACCCACATCTTCTTTAACAAACATGGATATCCTATGTATTGTTTATAACCACCTTTTCCACACCATGATAACCTACCAATAAATATAACTTAATATTTTACTATTCTATTCTATGTCACTGTTTCAACAGCTCAAAACTATAAATGGTCCTCTATTGCCAAAACTTTTATTAGGGAATTACTGTTAATTTGTTAGATGCAATAAATAACATTGTGATTGCTTTTTAGAAACATTTATAAATTGGTGATTCATACTTCAGTATATTTTAATGAGTGAACTAATATAATGTTTGGAATTGCCTTTAATTACTATGGGAAAAAAATAGAGAGAGAAAGAAACACATTAAAAGACTAAAGCACATTAAAATGCTGACAATTGTTAAAAGCTGGATGATGGGTACATGGGAGTTTATTATGTTCTTTAGACTTGATATATATGAAAGTTTCATCTTTAAAAAGATCACTGCCCTGAACGATGTGGCCCAGTTGGTTGGGCATCATCCCACAGAGTGAGAGGTCGCCAGCTTAACTCCCAGTCAGGGAACATGCCTGGGTTGCTTGTTCAATCCCCGATCAGGGCACAAGAGGCAACCAATCGATACTTCTCTCCCTTTCTTTCTCCCTCCCTTCCCCTTTCTCTAAAAATAAAATAAATAAAATATTTAACAAGATCCATATACCCTTTAACTGATCTTTAGTGACTGAAAATCAGATATTGTTGTGAAGTAATCAAAATAATTCCATTTTTGTAGACGCTGCATGGCTATATTATCTGTATGCTAAACAATTTCCTGGGAATAAGTGAGTATGAAATAGTTTATTCCACTAATTTACAGTAGCCAATAATAAAGATGCTTAGGAAGACTGTGAAAACTCTGACATTAAAAATGTTTAGGCTATCTAATTACAACTAGTATTTCTCTTTCAAACAGTGTCATAAAATTAAAATGAGTTGAATGTGTAATATTCTGAGTTGAATTTGCATATTAACACAAATATCTTAGACTTAATTAGAAAAATAATATAGCAAATAGAACTCATTTAATGCACAAAATAACCAACCTGGTAAAAAACCTTGTGTTGAATTTTTCATTTCTCAGGTTCTTAATTTGAAAAACTATTAATTTTTGAATTCCTTTTCATAAAATCCTAAAGATTGGCCAAGACGGAATTATAAAATTTTACATAATTAAATAACAAAGAAATGTTTGTTTACTCAATATTTTCAAAAACCTATGTACTGCTCCAAAACAGTTAACAAATTTGCTAATCAAATAACTGGACATTAATGTGACCACAAAACTAAATAACTAGTCATGTCAACAAATACCCCAAGGAAATATGTTTTGTAAATAAACAATTTCTGAGATTTAATGCATAAAGAGACATTTTTCTACCCTTCCAACCTCCATCTCAATTCTTTAAACAACAAATAGTTTTCTAAGTCTAAAAACATTTAAGTGAAACTCCCACTAACCTTTATATATGCACTTGGGTAGATCTTATGAACGGCATCTCCAGGTGCACGCCCAGCTTCTCTGTCTAAGTAGTAACTCTGTACAAAGACTGCGTGGTCACTAAGGCACCTGACCCAAACATCACCTTCACCTTTACATTCCAACTGCACACCTTTGCCTATGTGCAACCTTAGGAAAAAAAGGAAATTATATTTTATTTTGGTAAGTATTTTTAAAAATGTATTAGTTCAGGTTACAGGAGGGAAGGACCCAAAAAACTGGAATTTATTTATAAAAATTGTGTATTTATTCTTACATGTTTAAACTTCAGCCACCTTCAAAGAACACTCTCTATTTCATGTAGTAACACCTATCAAGATGTTTTTCCACTGCTCAAAGCAGATTTTGACCTCATCGATTTGGATGTCTTTTTATGCATCTGCTGTTTTTTTGTTTTCTCTTCCACATCGGCAAAACATTTACCTTTGAGGATTTTTTTCCCACCAAAGAAATAAAAAAAGTTGACTGGGGGGAGATTAAGTGAATAGGGAGGGTGGGACATGGGAGTCATGCTGTTTTTGGTCAAAAGCTGCTGAATACTCAGCCCAGAGTGGGCAGATGCACTCGTAAATCGCCCATCATGAAATGGGCAAACACGTTGGAGTCCTCAAAAAAACTCCACTGAAGCCAAACGCAGCCTCTCACAACACCACCAGCTAATTACAGTGATACAGATGGGTTCCTAGAACACTCACCTAGCAGGTGAAGTCTATACTACAAGGGCCCCACCCTCCAGAAGATAATTCCAGGGTTTTTGGGTCTCCCCCCCGTGCTTACTATGTGTCAGGAATATTTAACATAAATTCTTACTGACCCTCACAATTCAATGAGCTAAATTTAACAAAACTAAGGTTTATAGGTACACTGTCAAAATTGATAGTCACTAGATAAAAGTGGCTACTTAAATTAATTAAAAATGATTAAAAAATTCAGTTAATCACATGTCCATATTTTAAGTACTCAATAGCTGATGTGGCTAGTAGCTACAGTACCGGACAACACAGATATAAACCATTTCCTTCATCACAGAAAATTGTATTAGACAGCACTGACTTAGAGAGTAGGTAATGTGCCATAGACACAGCTTTGATAGAGCCAAGATGATGTATTTACACACACATTTTCTTAAAGAGCTAAGATTACACAATACCTAAAATTGCATTTTCCCGTATTTCATCTTAAGCATTTACATTTAATTATATAAACTTTTTATCAACGTTTTAATGACTACAAAAAGAAAGTTTATCAAAATTTACTTAACCATTCTTTTATTATTTTCCAACATTACAAATAACATTTGCAGAAACATGTCTTCAGTTATTATTTCCTTTAAATATGTGTAGAAATAATATGTGATCAGGGGAAATAAAAATTAGTTTTTAAACTGGATTCCAAAAGGTCTTGTTACTATTCAACCATAGAAACTTCATTTATACACAAATATACACAAAATCTTCAAGATGTGGCATATATACACAATGGAATATTATGTACCAAAAAAATAATAAAATCTTGCCATTTGCAACAACATGGGTATTATGCCAAGTGAAATAAGTCAGGCAGAGAAACACAAATACCATGTGGTTTCACTTACATGTGGAACCAAAAAACACAAAACAAACCAAACAGACTCATAGAAACAGAGACCAAAGTGATAGTTACCAGAAGGGAGGGAGTGGGGAGGACAGGTGAACAGGGGAAGGGGAATTTAGTTAATAACACTGTGATAAGCAGACACAGTGACAAATAATTGGTTCCAGAACTAGGGTGATCACATTGTATGGCATAAAAATGTCAAATCACTGTACTGTACATCTGAAACTAATATGACCAACTTAAGACTGTGTGCCAACTATATGTAAATACAAAAATAAACTTAAAAAGACAGCCTTTTATCATATTTTAAATGACAAACAGCTACAATTCAAGTGGAATGCTTACTGACACTGAATTTGCAAGACGATCTTTGTTTTTTCCCTATTCTAACACTTACAGAATCCACACTGAGAAATAGAACTTTGAATAAAAGACAGCATGCTATGTTCAACTTTTAAAGTAACTATACAATCAATACCTTGCTCTCTCAATGGCTTCTGTCCTGTGGACATTGGAGAGTTGACCCAAGCAAAAGCGATCTCCTCCAGAAGGGTCCACATATCCATCAACAGTAACAATAGGGCAGCTTGAAGGAACCTTAAATGTCTCTCCTACTTGAACATCCATTTCAAAGTAAGCAATGGAACACCAATACTCAGGAGCTACAAGAAATAAGGAGAGCAAACATCACTCAGTAAGACAAAACTCTTCCTACAAGGAAGGGTGAAGGGATGGAGAGGCATCTGAAAAGCACACAAAAGAATATCATTAAAATGACAACACATTTAAAAAGTAGGTATTTTCATGTCTTCTATTTTTTCAGCTCAGTTTCTAGCATTCTTGAAACACTAGTAGTCATTTTTAAACCTTTGAGGTAAGAATTTGGCTCTTACCTCAAGGAACCCAATCAACTGAGAATTTAAAGAATGGAAGTAATAAGAAACTGAAATAAATTATTTTACCATAATATTTCATTTGACTGCACATATTTTCTATGTAGTCTGAACTCTTTTTTTTTAATATACTGACTCAAGACATACTCCAAGTAGTATTCTTGAAAACATCAATCCATGTTGAATTTTTCTAGTTCCATAATTGAGAGTAAGGGCATAAGCTATTCTGCCATTCATTCAGACCAGAATCAAGGTTAATTACACTACAACTACATAGTTGCCATGAGTACGAATTCTCAATTGTCTCTTGGGTGAAAGGTCATTGTTCCATCTTTTAGTGAAGTCAATTCATGTTAACTACTACAATTTTACCTTTGAGGATATATTTAGTATATTCATTTGAATAACAGTAAATGGTTTAAACTAGTTTTAAATGATTGGAAAAAGTGAGGCACTGTGTGGTTTGGTTTGTAAAGTTTTCTGCTGATAAACAAACTGTTTATCTGCATCTCAATGTGCCCTTTATGAACCCTGACTGGAGTAGCATTTGAAGCAATAAAACTTTCAACAATCTGAGTAGTTAGAATAACCAAAAAAATAGATCTTTTCAAACACACCCCAAAATCTTAAAATGCAGTATAAGTGATGCTTAAAATACATTTTTTAAAATCCTTGTAAAGTCTTTGTATCTAATTGATTTTCAAAATGTTATCAAGGTAAAAAGTACTTTCCAATAATGAATTAATAAAACAGACCATGAAGACTGGGTGATGCAAGAACAAAATTTCAAATGTTTTATCACAGAGACCAAATCAACTAATCATGAATATAAACATTTTTAAATATATTTGAATTATCAGTAGAACATGAAAACTAGTGCTATACTAAAGTGCCTTATGAAAAAGCCAGTTCTGTAATATTTATGAAGTTATTCCTTATAACAAAACTCTTTATTAAAAACATCACATTATACTATGGACAAGAAGCTTCAGCAAACAACGAGCAGGTATGCTGTTTGAAGCTAAACTAAAGAGGTGGTCTAACACAAGATATCAATTATCCAATGTTTTGGCAGCAAAACAGTAAGAGCACTTAAAAGAGGTCTTTACACAATCAGTCCAAAAAGTAAATTTTGTTACAAGCAATGCCCCTGAAGTCATGAATGTTTACACTACTGAGTTAAAAAGTGAGGTGCAAGCATATGTATTTCCTAGTTCATAATGAAGTAGTTTCATGGTGAGCAACCTTTTTTCTCTGAGAGTCAGTTGGAGAGTGGAGGGGTTAGAGGAGTTGTACAATCATGTTTAAACAAAAATAATACGTTTGTCATCATCAACTACAACCTGCACTTAATCCCGGCCAAGATGGAGGTGTAGGCAGACACACTGTGCCTCCTCACACAACCAAAATAAGGACAACAATTTAAAAACAAAAAACAACCAATACCATCAAAATATTGAACTGTATGGAAGTCTGACAACCAAGGAGCTAAAGTAAACATATTTATCCAGACCAGCAGGGCCAGCGGAGACACGCAGCCGGGCAGAGAGGGCTCCCGGCGGCTGGCGAACCCTGAGCACGCAAAGCGGAGGCTGGTGGACCCAGCGAGACAACAGACTGTGGAGCAGGCGCGGCACTCAAGGTTGCTGGCGGACGAATGGTTTTACATTCGTGCACAGATAAACCAGGCGAAACTGCGGAGCAAGACAGACCGTGGAACCCAGGGTCCCAGCACGGGGAAATAAAGCCTCAAAACACCAACTGAAAGCACCTCTGGAGGTTGAGGTGCCAAGAGACTCCCAGCCTCACAGAATAGTTCGCTGGAGAGACCCACAGGGTCCCTATAACACATACAAGCCCACCTGTAACAGGGTGCAGCCAAGAGGGGAGCCCAAATAGGGATTTGTAATAGGGTCCAGAAGAGCTTGGAGATGATTGGCTGCACACCACAAGGCCACACCTGCCCAGAATGCTGGCAGCTGTGGCCAATCATGAAAGGAGCTGGAAATGAGGCTACAGAGGAAGACTGGAGCTGTGATTTGCATGGAGGCATGGCAGTCATTGGGCACCTCCCTTTTTGGGACCATGTTATCTGTTTGGGACCATGCAAGACACCCAAGCCAAGGACCGTGTGGCTTGAGTGAGAGTCAGGACCACAAGGCTTTGGAGTGCTCCCTTTTGCTACGCGGAGGGTACTGGGAGGACTGTGCATTTGTGGGGAACTTTAGTTTGTATTATTTCAAATAAAAAATAATTCCTTTCCTTTTCACTGATCTCTGGTATTAAGAGATGTCTTTCTTTCCTCAGGCGGCAGGCAAAACAAACCCAGTAGGTGGGGAGGAACCCCTGGAGAAAAAGGTGGGGTCTTTTATATTCGTTCAGCACCACCTGCCCCGGTCTGTTCTGTAACAGTTTTTGGCGACCCAGACGGGACAATAATTGTCCATGGCTGACTGACCCGCTCAGGTGTAGGAGAGTGAGACTTTGGAATTTTCCCAGTCTCTCAGAATTTTTCTACACTCCTCCTGAGGGCATTAGCCGCCTAATAACACCCAGAAAGGTGAAAAAGGAAACGAAATGGGGAAGGGAGCAAAGGTGAAAGTGCTTTAGTTTGTTTGTTTCTGAACACTGTTTAGAATAATGGAGTTGTGGATAATGGTTCGATTAGTATGCTGCTTCCAGGTTGCCCTGGTCTGCTCACTTACAGTTTCGGTGAGCCAGGTGGCACTAAGGGAACCTGCACTCGGGTTTGGGGAGAAAGCGAACCCCTAGGCTCTGTAAGCTGAGCCTGCATGTATGTTGGAAATTGGACAGAGAGCCATGTGGGTGTGCCACCATTTTGAGTAAAATGGAGGATAAGCCATGTGAGTGCCCTACTGTGGAGGATTGGTGCATGGGTGTCACCATCTTGGACAACGCAGCGTGCATGAGCGCTGTCATCTTGGATGATGGGTCACCTGAGAGTTCCACCGTCTTGGAACTGGGCAAGGTGGTGGGCTAAGAGTTCTCTTCAGACTATGGGCTGTGTGTTGCTGCTGTGTGGGCACTGCGCCAGTCAGGTTCTCTGTGTAACTGTTCTGATAGGAATGCCTCTGGTTCTGAAGGTCATGATCTGTGGTCCAAGGGTGATCATCTGATTTCTAGAGTGTTTGTAAGGTCTAAGCTTCAGAAAGCCGCAGCATGTCCCTGTGAATCAGGGACATTTAGTGGAAGGTGCCTATAGTGCTAGGGACTTTTGGCTGTCAGATACTGAGTATAAGTATGGTCCTTCCCAGTGTGAGAAAGGAAGAAGGATTAAAAATATATAAATATCAGAAGATTAAAAGTGAATTATAGTTAAATCGGGATGAGTAAAAATATGCATAAAGGTTGTGAAAGTTTTAAACATGGAGG
Source organism: Carollia perspicillata (assembly GCA_004027735.1). NCBI lineage: Eukaryota > Metazoa > Chordata > Mammalia > Chiroptera > Phyllostomidae > Carollia > Carollia perspicillata. Next base: position 26,637 of record PVKM010004386.1, read on the forward strand.
AAAGGAAACCTCAACTACTTATTTTCTGGTTTCATGGGAAAGGAGCAAGTTTCTCCCATTGGTTCTGTTTCTGGTCAGAAACCCTCTGTACCTGAAGACCTGTTAGGGTCACCTGTAAGACCTAGTGTTAAGGTCAGCTGTAAGACCTGGGAAAGGTCACCTGTAACCAGTTGGGGAGAATGCCTTTGCCACTTGGGACCCAGGGAGGGTCATTCAGGGCTGATGAGTACTTCAGCCTGAGGCTAAGTAGCACAGCTCTACAAATCTGCTCTAAAAAGGAAACTGAGGATTCCAGGGAAGGTTAAAACTTTACACCCTACAAAAAATGAATAAGAAAAAGTGTAAAATATATAAATATCAAAAAGACAAAAGATTTTCCTTCTCACTTGATATTTTTCTTCCTACCCAATCCCTCGAAAATTTGGCACTGCATAAGGATTCTTTGCATAAATCCATTAGGACCAGTCATAAATGGTGATTTGTCAACTAAAATTTTAACTGGAATGTCACACCTGAAGGAGGCATGTCGGGGTTCTGGTCATCACCAGAAAGCCCTAAGGAACTGGGATTGACTTGCAAAACTAGCAAAAGCCCACAAGAAAAAGCCTGGTACCTTGGTTGGTAGTGCAGTTCGCAGCAGTCTTTCCAGGGAAGGAATGAAGGTTGCTCTCCTGAAAGATGGCTAAAAAGGAACCTGCAGGTACAATGGAAGCCGCAAGGATCTGAGTGAAACAACTGGTACAGGCAAAGCCAGATGGCAGTTGTGTGGCTCTGCTTCTGTCCCCCAAGGGGCGGACTGAAAAAGTCAACCTAAAGGTCCCCTGTGTGAATCCCAGTAAAGCAGACTTAAAGATCATAGATGATCCGGGCTGCTCTTAGTGTGTTTATGCAAACAAACAGTAAAAATTAAAAGCTGGGCTAAAAGTAGTCCCTTTAATAACAATGAGAGTGACCTTAGGGAAAAAAATTATGGGTTAAGGAGAATCACAATACTCAGTATTAGACATCAGAAATGGTGCAGTTTGTTTTTCAATATACAGGCACAAAGGACCTTTCAAACTGATCATTGCAGTAAGGGCCCTGTAACAAGATGTCTTCCCAAAAAACAGTCTCACGGGCACAGAGACTGACTTGGGGATTTTTTGTGTAAATTAACATGTGTTCTTCCTTCTGTTTTCGTAGGGCGTATGCCTGGGACCTCATTACCTGAGTGACTGGTTGCAATATAAGCCTCACTTAAGGAGCCCATCCTCATCATCGCCCCGAGACTCAACAGTTTGACTGTACTAAGTGGTTGGGTTGGGGCAGTTTGTGGGCTTCATTTTAGAACTGATTTTCCCTTTCCTGTCCTAAAGGCTTGGACAGAAAGGGCCCAGAAATCTGAAAGGAGGGAAATCCTAATATATATCCCTCAGCCCAAGTGAAGTATAGTGGGCCACAAGAGTTTTGGATAAGTGTAGCATGCCTTGCACACCTTCCTCCAGATAAGCCATTCTTTACCTAAGTCCCTGTCTTTGTCATTTAGTGGTTATGATTTAATTGTGCTTCCAACTGTTTTCAAATTTGTCACCTCCAGAATACAACTAGGATGCCAACTGTCCAGTAACGCCAGCCTTTGGACATCGAGCCTGCAACTTCCTGGTGACAGCCAACTCACCTGGATTCGGTAAGGTCCTTTCCCTTACAGGAAGGACTCCCCCCACGCTGCACCCCCACTACAAGGCACCCATGACCCAAGGGTAGGTAGAACAACATCCATGTCCAGCCAGAAGTAGTTACAAGAAGATGAGACCTTCATCCACTATCCTTTATATGATTATAAAGGGGTTGTATATCTGAAAGGAGGGATTTGTACCAGGGTGCAGCCAAGAGGGCAGCCCCAAATAGGGATTTATAATAGGGTCCAAAAGAGCGTGGTGATATCTGGCTCCACACCACAGGGCCACACAGCTGGCAGCTGTGGCCAATTGTGGGAGGAGCGGAAATGAGGCTGCAGAAGAAGACTGGCGCTGGGATTTGCACGGAGGCATGGCAGCCATTGGTGTCTCCCTTTTGGGGACCATACATCTGTTCAGGACCACGTGGCTTGGATGACAGTCGGGACCACAAGGCTTTGGAAGTGCTCCCTTTTGCCACATGGAGGGTACTAGGAGGACTGTGTGCGTTTGTGGAGAACTTTAGTTTGTATTTCAAATAAGTAATGAATTCCTTTCCTTCTCACTGATCTCTGGTATTAAGAGATGTCTTTCTTTCCTCAGGTGGCAGGCAAAATGAACCCAGCAGGTGGGGAGGAACCCCCAGAGAAAAAGGAGGGGGTCTTTCATATTCGTTCAGCACCCCCTGCCCTGGTCTGTTCTGTAACACACCCACACAGGGATTAGCACCAGAAGGGCCCAATTTGCTGGTGGGAAGTGAGAGAAGTGACTGAAATCCGGCAGAAAGCATAGAAAGCACCACTGTTCCCTCTCAGATCCCTGTTCCACATACAGCGTCATAACCCAGCGACTAGGTTGCCCCGCCCAGGTGAACGCCTAAGGCTCCACGCCTCACCATGTAACAGGCAAGACAAAAAAATGGCCTAAAACAGGAGCAGGTAATACAAACTCATTAAGTTCATTTAGCCTTTCTGGATCTCCCTTTGCTCTTCAGCTCCAAGAACCAAATAACATGTAAGTGACAAGCCTGCAGCTTCTCAAAACTAACATCGACAGCAGAATGAAATTACTCAGTTCATAGAGTTTTGATGCCTCAATTCATTTTAAAGGAAGTGAGATTGTTAATGTGCTTGCTGACAGTTGATATTTTTAGTTCTTGTTCCTAAATTAGTGAAGTTGAGCTGGTCTCATGGAGCCTATACTGGATGCTCATCACTGGCCAGAGAAAAGGTTTAAAAGACTAAGTTTAAGGTTGCAACTTAGTTTAAAAGGTTTAAAAGACATGAAAAAAAAGTTTTTAACAATGTAAGTACATAGCTAAATATGTTTTGTAATGGGGAACCATATTATAAAGCACAGTTTTATCAAATAAATTTTGTTTAATTATAATGGAAAATGAAAGTCTCCAAGGCATTATCCTTAATTTCTGAAATAAAAGTTATTTAAAAAAATTTTTAATTTGCTTAACTTTCTTAAAAATTAAAAATTTCAATAAAGCACCTAAGAGACTCATTATAGCCCTGGTTCGTGTGGCTCAGTGGATTGAGTGCCAGCCTGCAAACCAAAGACTCACTGGTTCTGTTCCCAGTCAGGGCACACACTTGGGTTGCAGGCCAGGTCCCCAGTAGGGGGCGTGTGAGAGGCAACCACACACTGATGTTTACCTCTTTCTCTCTCCCTTCCCCTCTCTCTAAAAATAAATAAATAAAATCTTAGAAAAAGAGCAAGAGACTCATTATAAATTATCCTTTTTATTACTTAGATTTCAATGAGATGCACTGTGAGAATCTTTTATGAACACATAAAGGAACTGTCTTAAATGATGAATAGCTCCAATGGACTAAAACACAATCTGAATTTGGAAATTTGTATATTTTGAATCCATTTTTGAATTACCAAAACAACCTCAAAGACACTGAGAGAACTCTTCACTTTAATATGAAATCAACATTTAATTTGATGAATATATCTTGGTTTTAAGAAGCAAAAACAATTTGGATGCCTCATATTTCTTCTTGTCTGACTGCTATGGCTAGGAGTTCCAGTACTATGTTGAATAAGAATGGTGAAAGCAGACATCCCTGTCTTGTTACCGATCTTAAGGGGAACGCTTGTAGTTTTTGCCTTTTAAGCATGATGCTGGCAGTGGGTTTGTCATATATGGCCTTTATTATGTTTAGGTATGTTCCCTCTATTCCCACTTTGCTGCGAGTTTTGATCATAAACGGGTACTGGATTTTATCAAGTGCTTTTCCTGAATCTATTGATATGATCATGTGGTTTTTTTAAAATTTACTTTTTAAAGACTTTATTTATTAATTTTAAAAAGAGGGAAAGGGAAGGAGAGAGGGAGAGAAACATCAATGTGTGGTTGCCTCTCATGTGCCCCCTACTGGGGACCTGGCCTGCAACCCAAGTGTGTGCCCTGACTGGGAATTGAACCAGTGAGCCTTTGGTTCACAGGCTGGCACTCAATCCACTGAGCCACACCAGCCAGGGCTGACCATGTGGTTTTTATCCTTCATTTTGTTTACGTGGTTGAGTAACATTTAGTGATTTGTGCATGTTGTACCAACCTTGCATTCCTGGAATAAACACCACTTGATCGTGGTGTATGATCTTTTTGAAGCATTGCTGTATGTGGTTTGCTAATATTCTGTTGAGGATTTTAGTGTCTATGTTCTTCAGGGATATTGGCCTATATCCTTTTTTCTTTACAGTCTTTATCTGGTTTTGGAATTGGGATAATGCAGGCCTTGTAAAGTGAGATTGGGGGCCTTTCCTCCTCTTGAATTTTATGAAATAGTTTGAGGAGAGGTGTTAGTTCTTCTCCAAATGTTTGGTAAAATTCACCCGTGAAGCCATTCCAGAGCTTTTGTTTATTGAGAGTTTTTTGATTACTGTTTCAATTTCACTAGGTGTAATCTGTCTATTCAGACTCTCTGATTCTTACTGATTTAGTTTTGGAAAATTGTATGTTTCTAGGAATTTATCCATTTCGTCCAGCTTGTTGACATGTAACATTTTGCCATGTATAATATACACCCACGTTTTTGGCCCAAACTTTCAGGGGAAAAAATCTTTCATTTTTAATTTCTAATTCAATTATTTGTTTGTTTGTTTGTTTATATGTATATACTTGTTTTCTTGTATTATAAAGGAATTTTATTTTATATTTTTGAATTTTATTTATTTATTTTTAGAGGGAGGAGGGAGGAGGAGAAACACCAATATGCGGTTGCCTCTTGCATGCCCCCCACTGGGGACCTGGCCCGCAACCTAGGCAGGTAACCTGACTGGGAATTGAACCAGCAACCCTTTGCTTCACAGGTTAACACTCAATCCACTGAGCCACACCAGCCAGGGAAAGAAACTTTAGCATTTATTTTTTAACATACTATGGTATAAGAAATTTTATGTAACAAATTATTACACAACATAAGAACTGATACAAGGTACTACACCCAGGTATAATGTGCATCCTTATTAATCCCTCTAAAATTTGGGCAAAAAAGTACACATGATACATGGCAAAAAACGGGTAGTTGGTTCATTATATTTTCTTACAATCTTCTGTATTCCTTGGTGTCAGTTGTTACTTCTCTTCTTTTATTTCTGATTTTATTTATTTGGGTCCTCCCTCTTTTTTTCTTGATGAGCCTGGTTAAAGGTTCGTCAATCTTGTTTATCTTTCCAAAGAATCAGCTCTTGGATTCATTGATCTTTTCCATTGTTTTTTAGGTTCTATTTTATTTATTTCTGCTTTGATCTTTATTATTTCCTTCCTTCTGCTCACTTTGGGCTTTTTTTGTTCTTTTTCAAGTTCATTTAAGTGTGAAGTTAGATTGTTTAATTTGAGCTTTTTCTTATTTTTTGATAAGCCTGGAATGCTATGAATTTCCCTGAGGACTGCTTTCCCTGTGTCCACAGGTTTTGGACTGTGTTGTGTTCTCATATTTGTTTCAAAATATCTTTTGATTTCTTCCTTGATGTTGTTGTTGACTGATTCATTGTTTAATAACATGTTATTTAGCTTCCATGTCTTTGTTGTTTTTCAGTGTTCTTCTTGTGATTGATTTCTAGCTTCGCGGCCTTCTGGTCAGAGAAGATACTTGGTATGACTTCAATATTAAATTTGCTGAGACTTGTTTTGTGTCCTAACATGTCTATCATAGAAAATGCTCCATGTGCACTTGAAATGTATGTATAGTCTGCTGGTTTGGTATGAAATGCTCTGAAGATATTAATTAAATCCATCTGATCTAGTGTGTTGTTTAAGGCTGCTGTCTCCTTGTTGATTTTCTCTCTGGAAGATCTATCCCCAACTATAATTGTATCTGTCATCTCTCCCTTTATGTCCATCAAGATGTGCTTCACATATTTAGGTGCTCCTATACAGGCTATGTAAATGTTTACTAGGGTTGTATCCACTTGTTGGATTGTTCCCATTATCATTATGTAGTGTCCTTCTTTGTCTCTTACTATAGCCTTGATTTTAAAGTCTATTTTGTTGGATATAAGTACTGCTATGCCAGCTTTTTTTTTCCTTTCCATTTGCATGAAATACCTTTTTCCACCCTTTTACTTTTAGACTGTGTGTATCTTTCGATCTGATATGGGTCTCTTGAAGGTAGCATATATATGGGTCTTGTTTTCTTATCCATTCAGCCACCCTATGTCTCTTGGTTGGAGCATTTAAACCACATACAGGCAGCCAAGTTGGAAAGGCATCCAAATTGGAAAGGAATAAGTAAAACTGTCATTATTTGCAGATGACATGATACTGTATATAGATTCCACCAAGCAACTACTAGAACTGATTTGGTAGCAGGATACAAAATTAATATCCAGAAATCAGTTGCATTTTTGTATCTCAATAACAAACTAACAAAAGGAGAAATTAAGAAAACAACCCCATTCACAATTGCTACAAAAAGGAAAACTTCCTAGGAATAAACCTAATTAAGGATATAAAAATGCCTGTACTCAGAATAATTACAAGACACTGAAGAAAGAAATAGAAGACATAAATAAGTGGAAGCACACATACTGGGAACAGGCATAGACAGTTAGTTCATGGACAGGAAGAGTTACCATCATTAAAATGTCCACACCATCGAAAACAAGCTATACATTCAATGCAATTCCTATCAAGATTCCAATTATGTATTTTACAGAACTAGAACAAATATTTCAAAAATTCACATGGAACCACAAAAGGCCCCACATAGCAACAGTGATCCTGAGAAAAAAGAATAAAGTTGAAGGAATCATGCTGACTAATATCAAACCATCCTATTAGGCCATAGTAATCAAAACTATTATGCCAGTACCATGCTTATGCCAGCATAAAAAGAGACACATAGATGGATGGAACAGAATAGAGAGACCAGAGATAAACTCACACCTTCATAGTTAATTAATACTCAACAAAGGAAAGAAGCATATATAATGGGTTAAAGATAATTTATTCACTAAATGGTGTTGGGAAAACTAGACAGATATGTGCAAAAAACTGAAAATAGACCACCTTCTAATACCACACACAAGAATAAATTCAAAATGGATCAAAGACTTAAATGTTTATACCCAAAACCATAAAAACTGTAGAAGAAAACACAGGCAGCAAAATCTTATCAGACCTATCTCCTCAGGCAAGGAAAACAAAAGAAAAAATAAACAAATGGGACTACATCAAACTAAAAAGTTTTTGCACAGCAAAGTAAATTTAAAGTAAATTCAAAGTAAATTTTGTCAACAAAATTTAAAAACCTATAGGATGGGATATCATACTCATCAATACATCTGATAAGGAGTCAATAACCAAAATTTAAAAAGAATTTACAAAATTCAACACCAAAAACACAGCCTAATAGAAAAATGGGCAAAGGACCTGAATAGACATTTCTTCAAAGAGGACATACACATGGCCAACAGACATGAAAAGATGCTCAACATCACTGATCATCAGAGAAATGCAAATTAAAACCACAATGAGATACTACCTCACACCCATCAGAATGGCTATCATCAATAAATCAACAAACAAATGCTGGCGAGGACGTAGAGAAAAGGGAAGGGATACTTTTGTACTGTTGGTGGGAATGCAGATTGGTGCAGCCACAGTGGAAAGCAGTATGGAGATACCTCAAAAAATTAAAAATGGAACTGCCTTTTGACCCAGTGATCCCACTTCTGGGAATATACCCAAAGAAACCCAAAACACTAATGTGAAAGAACATAAGCACCCCTATGTTCATTGCAGCATTATTTACAATTGCCAAGATCTGGAAGCAGCCCAAGTGTCCATTAGTAGATGAGTGGATAAAACAACTATGAGATATTTACACAATGTAATACTACTCAGCCATAAAAAAAAGAGAAAATTTTACCCTTTGTGACAGTATGGATAGACCTAGAGAACATTATGCTAAGTGAAATAAGCCAGTCAGAGAAAGACAAGTACCACATGACTTCCCTCATACAGGGAATCTAATGAACAAATAAATGGAACTAACACGGAAAATGGGGACAGACTCTCAGACAGAGAGCAGGGTAACAGCTGTGGGGTGAGGCAAATGTGAGGAGACAGAGGGACTGAACAGCAAAGAAAGAGGACTCATCGACATGGACAGCAGTGCAGTGACTGCTGATGAGAAGGGTATAAGGGGACTAAATGGTAATGGAAAAAAATAAGATTAAATTGTTTAAAAAAGCAAAAACAGAACCATAAAAAAAGAAATGAAATGGTGACTGTTTCTAAAACTATTTTTCAACCAGTTATCAAAGTCAAAGCACTGAAATCACCAAGTATAGGGCCTGTCCAAAATCTTTGACACCAAGGTAGCATCCAATGCTAATTATATTCATCTTCTACAATTTATATTACCTATTTTCCTAAAATATTTATGCAGCAATCTTCAAAAATAATTTATCAAAATAGATCCACTACATATTATTGATGATTATTAATTATTTAAAGTATTTTACATGTTGAAAGGTATATGCGTATTTCCTGTCTAAATGGTCCTCCGTCTGCAGTAGAATATTTTAGCATTTCTTAATTAGACCTTAAGGGGCTGCATTAACCATATACCTAACACAAATACTTCACTTTGGTTTCTTCTCTATTTGTTCATGAAACACAACAGCAGCTATGTAAACTAATAACTCTAATTTAGTAAGGTTAGACAGTACTAGAGCAGGGGACACACAGGATCAGGAAAGGCTTCCCAAACTGTGGTTCACTTAAGCTCAATCTTAAGTGTTAGCCATGTTCAGTAGATCAGGGAAGCATGGTATGAGCATCAAGCTGTCTCCAGGGATTCTCACTTCCTGCTACTCACATCCTTGTGTAGTCCCCTCCCTACAACACAGAATTTGATGGAAATGATGTAACTTTTGAGGCTAAGTCTGAAAGACACCAAGGCTCTGTCTCAACTTTCTCTTGATCACTCACTCTGGCAGAAGCTAGCTGTCATGTGAAAACATTCAAGAAGCTCCACAGAGAGGTCTCCACAGAGAGAAACTGCAGTTTCCTGCCAGCCATAACACTAACTTGCCAGGTATTTTGGTAAATCACACTGAGAGTGAATCCTCCAACTTCAGAAAAGCCTTCAGATGATGGCAACCCAAACCAACAACTTGACTGCAACTTGATGAGCCTGCGCTAGAGCAAACCAGCTAAGCCACTCCCAGACCCACAGAAATGAAATAAGATAAAATGTCATTGCTGTTTCAATCTGTTAAATTTGGGGAGTAATTTGTTGCAGAATAACAGATTTAATTTTATTCATACACAGAGCGTAAGACATATAAGAGGATAACAGCATGTGCAAAAAAAAGCACAGAGGGATGATACAGCCGAGCAAGCCTGGGTACAGAGCTCAGGATGGTTAAAGCACAAAGAGATGAGGCCAGCGAAGTAAGCAGAGACAAGGATCAGAGACTCTTTTTGTTTTCTTTTCGCCTAGGTAAGGAATTTGGACTTGATCCTATGGCCAAACAATAAGCAGGAAAATCAATGCAAGATCTTTTTAACTGAAAAATAACAACTAGATCCTAATTTTTAAAAAAATACTGCCCTGGCTGGTATGGCTCAGTGGATTGAGTGCCAGCCTGTGAACCAAAGGGTGGCTGGTTTGATTCCCAGTCAGGGTACACGCCTAGGTTGCGGGCTAGGTACCCCAGTAAGGGAGCACATGAGAGGCAACCACACACTGATGTTTTTCTCCCTTTCTTTCTCCCTCCTTTCCCCCCTCTAAAAATAAATAAATAAAATCTTTAAAAAAAGAAACGAAATACTGAGTATAGTACAGATTAAATGGTAGAGAGGAGGGCAATATGACTGGAAGCTCTCTCAATAGGGAGATCAGTTAAAATATTCTTTTAACAGTACAAAAGGAAAAATTAATGGTAGTGAGGTAAAAAAAAAACTGCTCTTGAGCCCATTAGTATTCACAGCCAAAGAGTTCACAGACATCTGGGTTCCAACTAGCTGACTATATTCAAGGTGTATGTGCAGAGTGGATCCCCTCCTGTAATCACTTGGAAAGAAACCTTTCAAGATCATCCTCGCCATTAAGTTACTTCCTATTCTGCTCAAAGACAGAAGCTTTAATGACCACTCAGCGTGCTACAGATGCATATTCTCATAACTAGTTTATACTATTCCCTAACTACCAGAGCTATTAGGTCTTAACATCAGTTCTATCCTAAGAAGAAGGAAATAAACCTATCATAAGGCCAAAAGCAACAGCAGAATCTAAAATTGAGTCCAAGTAACTAGCTAAATGCCACCACTCCCAACCCCACTCCACCATTCCATCCAGGGTAGGTCTTTCTTCAGAGCCCTGATTACCATCATTCCTGAAGATCACCTTCCACTAAGACTTACGAAGACTGAGAACTACCCACTGCCCCGCAAAGTTGCCAGGGGCCACTAATGACTCTCAATGATGCTGCCTTAAAGCCAGCAAAAAGTTTCATTCTTAAGATTCTAGATTTTCCCCTCTTATCACAATATATTTATTTACAAACAAAATCAAGATTCTGATACAATGATTTCAATTACATCATTTCAAATACGAGTAAAACCAAACTACAAAACTAGATTAAGGATGCATTGTTTTCAAAGCGAAGAAAGACAGTATCCATAAAAAAGCAGGACAGTGGTTATCTCTGGGGAAAGGAGAGGAAAGGTTTTTGACTAAGACAAAATGCATGAGGTAAGAAGGTTTCTGTGGCGGCGGGGGGGAGCAATAATTTAGTTTTCAATCTAGGTGGTATTCAACACAGGTGTTTGCTTTAACATTATTGATTAGATCATATGTATACATGTTTGTGTACTTTTTTGTATGTTACATTTCTCAATAAAAATGTTGCCCTGGCTGGTGTGGCTCAGTGGATTGAGTGCTGGCCTGTGAACCACAGGGTTGCTGGTTTGGTTCCTAGTCAGGGCACATGCCTAGGTTCCCGGCCAGGTCCCCAGTGGGGGGGCACATGAGAGGCAACCACGCATTGATGTTTCTCTCCCTTCCTTCTCTTCTCTCTCGAAATAAATAAATAAAACCTAAAAAAAGTTTATAAAAAAGCAAGACCTGCTGACCCACAAAAATGTTTAAAACAACAAATACGCAAATAACATGGAGAGGATAATTTAACTAGTAAATGTATATGTTTAAAAAATGTTTCTACCCATTAGAATTTTTCTCCTAATCGAAACAAGTATTACTCGCCTCCTAAGTCATCACAAAGTTTATTAAACTATCACCATTTACTGCTGGTAAGCAAAGTAAAAGTGGTTTTTATACTCTAATGTGACCACTATAAAACAATTGGGCCTTCTGATCCAGAAATTCTTTCAATCTCTTAAACTAAAGTACAAGAGTTATAAGCAGCCCTAGCTGGTGTAGCTCAGTGGGTTGAACGCCAGCCTGCGAAGCCAAGGGTTGCTGGTTTGATTCCCAGTCAAGCCACATGCCTGGGTTGCAGGCCAGGTCTCCGGTTCCAGGTGTGTGAGAGGCAACCACGCATTAATGTTTCTGTCCCTCTCTTTCTCCCTCCCTTCCCCCTCTCTAAAAATAAATAAATAAAATCCAAGAAAACATTATAATTATAAAGATGTCACCCTCAGTGTTTTGCTTAATAAACAGAAGAAAAAAATGGAACCAACATAAATAATAGCAAAACACTGTTTAAGAAAATTATGTAGATTTATTTGAGGAATTATAAGGTATCCTTTAAGTTGATAATATAGTTACTATAGTCATTTTTTTAAAAAAATCTTTATTGGAAACATATATTACGATGCTTACATATCAAATGAATATATAAAATTTCCTTCAAAATAAAAGGCAAGGGTATGAATGAAAAGTAAGTGAGGGGCCCTGGCTGGTGTGGCTCAGCTGGTTGGAGCATCATCCCTTAACTGAAAGGCTGCAGGTTCAATCCCCAGTCCGGGCACATACTATCCCCGGTCCAGGTGCATATAAGAGGCAGCCAATTGATGCTTGTCTCTTGCATGGATGTTTCTCTCTCTAAAAGTAATAAAAAACTTACCTAGGGTGAGGATTTAAAAAAACACAAAAAAACCTTATGGACCTTTGACATAGAGAACATTTAAAGAGGGGAAAAAGTACATAAGGGTATGAATGAAAAAGGATTGGCCATTAGTTGTTAATAGCTACAACCAAGGGATGAGTACAGTGAAGGAGGGATCTCCCATACTAATATGGCATTTGGTGTATGCTTAAACCAAAGAATTTAAAGAATTTGGTGTAATTCTTATGATAAAACATTTTTTGAATTAGGGTAAAAACGTGATGAGTTGAAATTATATACTTACATCTTTTTATGGTAAGAAAAAAGATATGAAGGGATAGAAGAAAGGAAAACAAATCAAAATTCTATGTTTACGTTAAGAAGCCTTTGGCACTTTATTTCTAAACTTTCTGTTTTATTACTTCTATACTTTAAGAAGTTAATATTCAAACTATGAACTGAAAAATCTACTTAGCTATTTACTCTTTGAGCATAATTTAATCAGTCTCTACATTACAATTAGCCAGAGAATCCTGAACCTATCATCTAAGACAGATATAGTGAATTATTTTTCTTTTCAGCATCTACTTCAGATCCTTCTCTAGCTTTTTAAGCTACAATTTTAGATCAGTTCTGTTTTGAAACCTAGTTTTCTTTTGCTGCATATTTATGTATTCATTGCTAAAACCAGCATTTTGGTACTTTATATCTTAACTGAAGATAGTTATTTTCTTTCAGAGACAGTTAAAAAGAATCAAATATAAACAGTTTATGTGTGATTACAGGTTACTAATTAATACCATAATGAGAACTGTACTTATCTAAACATTAAATTACTTTGTAATTATATTAAAGCCTGTGTGTGTGTTCCTACTACCATAAAGAAAATCTAAATAGGGACTCAATTTGGAAATACACTTACCAGGATGATTGGAAATGGGAGGCTGGAATGCAAGCTCATTGTGAACTGGCCCTAAAGAAAACACAATAAAAATCCTCATTTTATTTATTAAAAGTCCACCAATGCTAAAATTTTTAATAAGCCTTACTTAAAAATAACTACCATACCTTAGGAGCAGCTTGGATCAGGCTTATGCAATGTTTGAGAACTTAAAAGCTTAGTTTAAATTATAATTATAGTAAGCAAATACTCCTGAATTACTTTTGTAGATATCTAATGAATAACATTTTAGTACTATGTGCCAAGTGCTGTTAAGAAATTTACAACAGTTGTACATGCAAAATACATTGTAAATTTAAAATAAATTATCCACACAACATATAATATGGCATAATTCATAACATAATATATAATAATAATTCAAATGATTAGGTCCATCAAGTGTGTATGATTTATTTAATTAGGGATATTTCCATAATGGAACAATAGGTAACATAACTGCAAAATTATGTGTTAAGACACTGTGCAAAAACATCTCACATGAATTATTACATTTACTTCTTACAACATTGAAATGGATACTACTATTATTAACCTTAAGGCTTAGAAGGATTAAAGAACTTGCTAATGGTCGCACAGCCAGTTAGGGTCCAAGTTCAGCACCCTTAACCACTATGCTGGCCCAGGCAGCCATTAAGAATTATATTCTCTTAAGACACGGAAAAATAGTAACACAACTGGAAAAACAACAGGATTAACAATATACACGGTAAGATCTCCTCCTCCCCCCAAATCTATATATACCCATTTCTATGACTGGAAGGAAAACATGCCAAAGTATTAAAAGTGGATCTCTCTGGGTCGTAGAATTCTAGGTAATTTTTATTTTCTTATTTATACTTTTCTGCATTTTCCAAGTTTCTTTGGTACTATTCATCTTATATTAGAGGAAAAAAGACTCGATATATATGAAAGATTTATACTCTTGATTTTACTATGCCAAATGAACAGTGTTCCTATCGTGCCTGAATGACAAGCTATGCTCATCAGAAGGGTATCCCTCCCAATCACGCCTGCGCGGAGTGATGGAGGATTCAACATCTGAATGTCTATGGTATGCTAAGTAATACAGTGAGGAAAACCTTGAGGTCTTGATACTCAAGGGGTTTCCATCAACTTAGGGTGGATATACACATACATATGAGATCTAAGAACATACACAAAGCAAACAAACAAATGAATGGAAATCAATGTGGTGTTAATGAAACATCAGCAAGAGAAAAATAAATGTATTTGGTAAATATCACTCCTCTAAAACAAAGGTATGACAACATAATTATAAAAAATAAATAATACTGTTTACAATAAATAGTGAAAAACACTATTTAATAAAACTCAATTGTTAGATGAATAAAAGATGTAAAAACATTTTTTTAAATGAAAAAAAAAAAAAAACAAAAACAAAGTCCTCAAAAAGAAAAAGCCCCTACAACAAAAACAAGAGCTTACAGTAATGTCCGGGATGGGGCGGCATAGGCGGGTGGTGCTGAAGATGGCCGTTTTGGTGGTGAGGCAAATTAGGTGTGTATGGTGCGGTCCTACTTCCAGTCCAGGTGGTAGTGCTGTCTAAAAATTAAGGCCCACATGGATTAATTTGCTTTTATAAAGTCTGCCTATTTTTTTCTCATCTACTTAAAAGATTTTAAAAAGCATGTACATACTATGATGGTAAGTAGCTGGCTGCCCAGTAAATCCATTCTGCTGCTGTCCTGGCTGAGGCCCTGAAGCTATCTGCAACAATCCTTCACTATGGCTGCCTGCCAGTATACTGGCAGGCTGACCTAGGGGAACAAGAAGACATTAATATGGTACATGTATAGATGCAATCCTATGGTTTTATACAGCAAATGAAGGACTAAATTATATCTGACAGTCACCATAAAAGTGGGCAAAAAGTGGAACTCATTCATGGCCTATCAAATAAAAAATTCTCAAGTCCACACTATAAGGGCAAAACTTGGAGAAGTTCAAAACTGTTATATCTTAAGTAATGTCTAGCTAATTTTAGTGGCCTATTTATTCATGATATTCTTCAAAATGCCAGCAAAATCCCTATCATAACAACTTCTTCAGAAGCACATCAGCTAACCCCAGACTACTCCATCCAGCTCTGGACTTTTCTGATTAGGACTTCAAAAGTCCACTATTATCAGCTCTGATACCAGTAATTAATATAATGTTATGGTTTGATAAAAGAAAAGGAAAGCAGGCAAATATATTAAATGGAATGTGATGGGTGAGTAAATTAAAAAAACATTTTCTTCAAGCTCTACTGTCCAGTCATATAGCATTTGCAAGTTAAAAAACAAAAACAAAAACAAAAGACACTATCAGACTATAAGTCTACTTGAAATTTTTTTCATGTGGTTTTAAAAACCAAGAATCACCTCTTACCAAGAACATTTCCTGTAAATCCTAAATTTACAGGAAATTATTTGCCCTCTCTATATGTAATATAGAGGACTAAGCCTCCTCTAGCTTCTATTCAATTCAAAACCATTCTAATATTGCTTACTGGCCTACATTTTTTAAAAGATTTTATTTATTTATCTTTAGAGGGGAGGGGAAGGAGAAAGAATGGGAGAGAAATATTAATGTATGGTTGTCTCTCATGTGCCCCCCGCTGGGAACTGGCCTGCAACCCAGGCATGTGCCCTGACTGGGAATCGAACCACGACCCTTTGGTTTGCAGGCCCATGCTCAATCCACTGAGCTACACCAGCCACGGCTGCCCTACATTTTTTAGGCTTTTTTTTAAAGTGGGAAAAAAAAATGGTTTCTTCAAGCAAGCATTAATTAAGTCAATTGTTTATCTCATTTGGAAAGCACTGACATTTCATAATTGTTATCTGTTACTGGCATCATCTCAATTTTTTCCTATTTGAATGAGAGTATAATCAGAGAGAAGGGGAGTACATGACCACTGCTCAAAGTATCAAGGAAAAGGAAAATTATTCTCTCTACAAATCACATTTCCCTAAGGCTAAAAACTACAGCAAGTATTTAAATACTCCCCAAATTATTTATTTTTAAAGACAATGTCTTTAGTAATTTCATTTCCTACTCACCCACTAAAATTTTTGCAAGATATCCTGTTATTTTAATTTACAGATGTTTAGAAAGAAATTCTGAAGACACACGGGTGACAAATGAACATAAACTGTAAAGGAGCCCAATGCAGTTATCTGTACTGAATATCCCCATTACACAATCTCAAGTACATATAATGAAATTTAACAATACAAGTTAAATCAGCTCATGTAAGAGTCTTCCAATTTCTCTATTTTAATCCAATTTTTCTTTTAATTTCCTCTAAGTGACTATATATAAATACATAAATATCAATATGCTTTTTGAGATGTAATGCAAAAAAAATTTACAACGAACTCTAAAACCTAACCTAATTATTACTCAATTATGAAAATATATCCAAAAGATATCAAGACAAAAGTATCTGCATTTCATTCATATCACTTTTTCTAGTCTTCATAGGGAACAGGACACTTAAAATGAAGTCAATTCTGCAGGCATCAACAAAGGTGTGCGAATTCAACCTCAAGACAGTATCAGCAAAGGTTGGGTGACTGTGCTCTGGCACTAATAATCTATGCTGGAGATTAATATATTCTCCATCACTACCCACTCTCTTTGTGAACAATATTACCCAAGTTAGTACATAAAGAATAAACAGATAACAGAAGCACCAAGTGATTAAGGGTCCAGGTTCTAAAGTAAGTGCTTAACTGATATGACCCTCTTAGAATATGTGAGACTATTCTCATATATTTTCATATAGAGACTACATGAGTCTACTTGATGAGACTGTCATCTCACGCAGCAAATCCAAATGATACTGCTTTGAAGAAGTGAAATGAATTAAAGAGTGGGAAAGTTGGCATGCTTCACTCAAAAACTCAATTATATAAATCAGTCCTCCATTTACTCCAAAGATCAAATTTCTAAACTGAATCTGATTTGATATTAAAGTAAACAGAATAATGTTCCCTTTGTTTAGAAGCTAACAAAGTATCAGTCCAGACCTATCAACACCTAGTGCTCACGTGGGCTTATATACAATATCCTTAGCAACCAGGTGCAAATAACACCATGCACATGCCAATACCCCACTCTGTGATTAGTTTAAAAAAGCTACTCCATGCAGCAAATTGTGCAATATTTGATGATTGGGAAATAAATAAAAGTAGTAACGGGACCTAGTCATCAATGCCCTGATCAGCCCCCCAAGAAAAGCTGAACCTAACAGCTCTGTGGCAGGGAAGGTGGCCCCTCTATTACAGGAAAAACCTTTTTGAAATTAAGACTTATTTGAAAAAAACACTCAAGTTAGATACATATAATTAACTTTATTTTGAAACTGACTAAAATACTTAATGTTTATCTTGAGGGATATTAAGTTATAAACAAGTCTGTCAAGATCCCTTCTAAGTTTGCACAACAGGAGACTAAGATGACTTATAAAGTAATATCCTGCTAAATCAAAATAAAAACACTGAATAAAGGAAAGCTCACAATTCCATTTACACAGAGTTTTCTAAACATGTTGGTTTAAAATTACTTGTTAACCACTTAACTATTTCTCTAAAATGTATCTGAAAGCTCAAGAGGCTTCTCACTTGTGCAAGTAAAGTACAAATTAGACCCTTAATTTAAATCAATACTATAATCAAAGTCATTAATTAAATTCCAAGTGACTTTATATCAGCATAAAAATGTTTAAATAAACTATAAACCAATTTTTCCAGGACCAACCCAAAATCTATTTAATACTTGTTTACCAATGAAAGATATCACAGTACTTTTAATTTCTAGGAGTTTTCCTCCAAGTGACTACATATAAATATTACATAGTTAGGGAAATTCAGCTTGTGACTACATCTGATTCTACAACTCACTTGTGGAAGCCACGGGAATGTTGGGAAAGTTGGTGGTGCTGGTAGCATTAGACTCAGATGGAGCTAACAGAGCCGGGGTGCTGTATGTCTCCGTCGATGCACGATTACTTGGTGGATGCTGAATGGTTTGAATAGAATGCCCTTCAGTGGATAACGATGGCTGTCCCTCAAAGTCATGAACATATTCATCCTTCACCAACATACTTGGTGGAGCTATATAGAAAATTAAACACATTTTAAAATCTTATAAGCTTCTAGTGCCAGAAAAAAATCTTGGAAGCAATATACCAACACCTAAAATCAACTACAATGTAAATAACAGAATTTTTCCATAATATTTTTAAAGTGTATTACTTTATCAACAAAAGCTGTTTATTTAGAGGCAGTGGCATCATATATTTTATCATAAATATGAATGACTCCTTGAAATTTGAAGCTAGACTATATTCCAACAACTTCCACCAATGGTTTTGAAAAGGTATTCCTTAGTTTCTTGATTAACCTAGAAATAATAATCACCTTAAATACATAACATGAGGTAGACAAAAACCAAATGGCTGGGAAAAATATTTACCCAGATGAGAAGATCAAATTGAGATTGAGTACTTAGCTATCTCTTTTTGCTAATTTCACACACTGTAGAAGTATGAGTGGGATCTGATAACTATCCAATTCCAGGATCTAGAATTAGTTAAGTAACAGACTTTGAAAGTGAAGTATACTGAATGTCCCTAAAGGGTTAAGAACCAGACAGAAAAATCCTAAACGTTACATCAAACTGAAATTTCCTTCTAGAAAACCAACCAAATTTATCAAATGATGTTTGATAAGTATGTGACGTGAGAAAATTTAATAATCAACATCTTCCTCCTGTGTGCTTACACGTTAATAAGCAAAGCTAGACCGTAGCTGATATAACATAACACCTTTCCTTGAACAAACCAGGGAATAGGGTTTGTTGTGAGGAAAAAAGAAAACTGAAACTGTATTTATAATGTTAATTGCTCTCTACCCAGAATCTCCATACATATTTGTTTTGGGGCTACTGTTTCATGGTTTGCTTTTATCTTTAGCAAAAAACCACTTACTGCTTCTGAACTAACACTGCCCAGAATTTTACAATCTGTTGAATTCTAATACTAGGTTCTTTTCTTAGAACAGTTGATTAATAAGTCCACAAAGATATTCTCTTTTCCATTGAGAATCAGTGTATTGAGCTCTTTATCTTTCCCTATGTCAATCTTTGAAAAAACCTTACACATAAATACCAATTATTTGAGTGGCTATTTTTTTCATTAAACTGAGAATAGTTCAACACAGCAAGAAGAATCAATTGTTCAAATTTTTATGCACATCTTTTAAAGGTTCTTTATGAATCAAGTCATAATTAATATTAATATTAATATTAATTAATATATTAATTAATGGAGATATTAATATTTTTAAGACATATAAATTTCACTCTCAAGAGTTTCTCTTTAGAAGATTCTACAAAAACAAAAAGATAACCAAAAGGATGCTTAACACATCATTGTACATCAGGAAAAAAAAAAAAGAACCCAACCACTCATCACTAGTATTGACCAAATTATAAATATATGAAGAAAAAAAATCATTTGAGGCATAAAGTGGGTATGGCTGTATTATTCAATCTGTTCTTTAAGTTACACTCTTCAACAAAGCTCTGTGATTTTCTTCATATAGATCCTAATGTCTCTATTTAATTTCTGGACATTTTAGGTTTTTTTTTTTTGCTGTTATAGTGAGTAGGATCTTTTCACCTAGATATCAGTATTACTAATACACAAGGAGAAAGCTCCTGATTTCAGGATATAGTTGGCCAAACTGATACTCACTGCTTCTGCTTTTCTGTTGACCTTCCAGCTTAATATGCAATCATAACAACTGAATTCTGCTTTGAAAAGTACGCCTCGTAACTTTTTCTTGCCCAATATGTTGGCTCAACTTTCCCAAAGGTAAGTTTGAGACTTCTACCAGTCTACATGTCTGTAAATCAAGTAACTTAAAACATATATTCCTTAGGTAAAACTGTAGGCATCAACAAGATAGATGTCTGCTATATATTTTTGCCAAGAGAAAAAAAGTAGATTAAAAAACACTATTGTACAGTATGATCATATGCATGTTTAAAAAAATCATACACTGTAAGTAAAAAAGCAAGGTCCAGAAAAGTGCACAATATGCTTTTTGTGTAATACAGGAGGGAAACAGTACATGTATTTCTGCATACAGAAATCCTGGAAGGAAACACTAGAAACTAATAAAAGTGATTACCTGAGGTGGGGGGGGATGGGGGCAAGGGTGGGAGCACTTCTGTTCACTGTATACCTTTTTATAGTATTTTGATTTATGGATCATGTATTGCCTATTCAAAAAATAAAATTAAAAAAACACATAGGATATATTTTTAAAGTCTAGAAAAACAGACACCAAACTGTTAAGTATTTCTCTTTATGAATGAGCATTCAACAAATTCATTCACTAAAAAAATATTTATTGAGCACCTGTGTTCCAGGTACTGTTCTAGCACTTGGGATACATCAATAAACAAAATAAAGATCTCTATCCTCATGGAGCTTACAGTATTTTATAGTATTTTTCTATCATTTAAATATCCAATAGTGTGCAAACATTACCCCAGCTCCTGCTAGCTATCTAATCTTGGGCAAGTTCCTTCACCTCTCCGGGCACCAGTCTCTTCATCCTTGATAAAGTGTGGATAATGCCACCTACCACGAGGGGCATTATGAGAATGATGACACAATACTTGTAAGTCACTTAGCTCAGTACCTGATACAAAACGAGCACTTAGTGTCAGCTATTATGATTTAACCATATTTTCAGAGTGGTCATACATGCATACAGTTATTGTAGAATGTTTGATGAGGGGTAAGGAGTGTGCAGGAAACAGAAAAGCTGAAGCCATTGGGCTTGTCCTAGGTCTATACTCTTTACCAACACCAGCAGGTAGGCCTCATACTCGTCTGATGGGACTGTCGCTGTCTTATTTTTATTCTCCTCCTAGACTAGACTCTGAGCTCCCTAAGTGAAGAACACATACCTTATCTGTTCCATTATCCCTGGAACCTAACACAGTACCAGGCAATACATGCTCATTAAATATTTGTTAAAGTGAATATACAGGTGGATGTGGTCATGGAAAGCTTCATAGAAGAAATGAGACAGGCTGGAAATGATGACCACTACCACAATCCTAACTCAAAAGTGAAGGAATTAACCCATCTTATTAACTTTTAGTTACCTGGTCTTGTATTATTTCTTTGACCAAGTCTATAAGGAGCTGTGAAAAACACCTGCTGTTTGCTAAGGAAATAAGCCTTTGAAGACAGCTTTTACATACATAACCACCTCTACAGGGCTGAGGACCGCCCTAGAGCCACTAAAGAGAGCCTATTGACCCAGACAAGCCCATCAATAACGGCAGTACTTTAGGGTGGAGAAGGAGTGTCATGACTCTTCAGAACTGGATCCCCTCACAACCACCACCCTATGGAGATCTTGAGATAGTTACACTATAGTCTCCTAAACCCCTAACAACCCGAGCTAAATGCTTTACTTCTCTGAAAACATGGATGGAGAATGGTGAAGATGGGAAGTGACATGACATCAGTATCTGTGGTGACAGGGCTTTAACCAATCTTACAGCTGCTCTTCCCAGACTACCTGAACACCTTCCATTACCAACCCTTATTGTCAGAAGCCTACTGACCACTAACAAGGACCAGGACTAGGCACTAGGACTAGGGTCTTCTTCTATTACTAGTGACATGAAACAAAAGTGGAGAATAAAAACAAGTAGACTTCCATGCTCCTCCTAAATTTTCAGATATTTCTGACCTGCCTCTAAGATTCTGCAGCAGAAGAGGTGCTGAGCCACTCATTCCCTCCACAATAATAGCATACCTTTCTAAGATAATAGTGGCTCTTTATGTTTCCCTGCAAACTAACTAGTTCTTACAGAATTTTCAGTTTATCAACATGTTCTAAGCACCAGAGCTAAAGTTTTAACAGATCTCTGTTCTTAAATATCACACTAAAAAATAAAACAAAGAACACACACACCATTTGTTGCATTTTCCCACCTCCAAACACTTTCTCCTTTCTAAAATAGGGTTAGCTCCTCTGTGACCAGCATGGTCCACTTTAAAGTGCCCTTTGTTTTATCTACTCAAAATGTAACAAGACTGAAAAATATTAATATATGTAGTTTTATATCATTCTTAAAATTATCATAAAAATAAAAATAAGTTAGACTGAAATGAAGAAAAATTAGAATACTTGTATCTTAAAAATCTTACACATGATTCCAAATTACCAAACATTACAGGCATTTATGCCCATTTAAACTAGCTCTGTGAGATTTTCTTCCAAAATAACCAGTTTTAACTGATTTTAAAAAATTCTTCCTTTGTATGTTTTATGTTCTCCTGTCATATTTTTAGACTACTTTAGCTCATAAATAGCAGTTCAAATTCAAAGAGGCAACAGCTTATTTAATTGTTTTAAATGCTGACGCATGCACACACCCCAAAATCTACATTTCCAAAGTGGTAAGTTTTTTTCTTGTAAATGTTATCAGTACCCACACAATTTCTAAGTGAATAAAAAATAGAGAGGAAATAATAAAAGAAAACAGAGAAAGTTACAAGAAACAGATTACCTACCATTACTCTGCAGTGTTAATCCTGAGAGATCTTAATTTTTTAAAGGGGAAAAGAAAATGAAACATTAATCATTATCATGAAAATATTTTCCACTATATTTAAAATCACAGAACAGAAATACAAGCTATAGTCAAAATTTCATGAGCCATTTTAATTCAAGAATAGAAGTGTAAATGCTATCTGACAATATGTGAAATATTTAATTCTATCATGCTTTCCATCTTATTTTTCAAAAATATTATAAATGGGCAAAAATACCAACTATTTGGTTTTAGCAGTCAAAATACAAGTTTGTTCCAAAGTTGAAATTTAAATATTTTTATTGCATTAAAAATGTTTGATTATTTAGCATTAGTTGCAGCCTGGCCTCTTCCAAATTTATAATTTAACTTAGAAAAATTAAAACACTATGAGATCTTTTTCCTTTGTGCTTCTAAGGATAAAGGCAAAAATCTACTTACCAATTCCAGGTGATACAACTCGTTCATAGTGATATGGATTCACACAAACACTATCACATTTTAAGTCAAACGCATACTGACAATATTTAACATGTTTTAGTTCATTTTTGTGAAGATCGGGCCACCTCCAGAGACGGGCATAGATCACATGAGGAAATCCTTTCCGACCTGCCACCTAGGAAAAATAAAGCACCACTTGTTAAGTATCAGTTATACATCACACGTTAACAAGACACTTCACACACATTCTGATTTAACCCTGAGAACACTACAAATCAGCACTGTGACCCTCATTTCACAAACCAGGAAACTGAAGCTCAAAGTAACTTACTCGGCCATGGTCACAGCGTGGTGAGCTTAAGTGTGATTTCAAGGCCTGTGCTCAGGTTTAAAAAAATGTATGAGTTTGCTCTAGAAATTATGCCTAAAATCTAGAAATAAAATTTTTTAATCGGAAGATTCAGGGTTTCTTTAAAAAAATTTCAGCACAGATGTATTTGAAGTTCTACACGAAATATGAGACTTGTTAAAATGAAAAGTAAAGAACATTTGTAAAATATAAGCTTTTTAACTCAAGTTTTAAAGATAAGCTTGAATTCTAGATTGGTTTTTATATAAAAGTACCAAACGTACAATATCAAAATTCTAAATTATACAAGAACCAAGTGTAACTCAGGTTTTTTAAAATGTGCATATAATACCAAAAAGGAAAAAAAAAAGCTACAAGGATGAATACCAAAGTGCTAAAGGTGTGGATTTTCTTCTTTTATTTTTATGTTCCAAATTTTCTACATTTGACTTTTAGGTCAGAACATTAAATAATTTTTAAAATATATCTTTATTATATAGAATACACAGACTTCTACATGTTTCTATAATGTGTACTAGTACAGGATGTACAATACCTAAAGAGATGGAGCAAGGATTAAATTATCCCAAAAAAACTTAAGAGGAAACAATAATTTTTTTTAAGTCTGTCACTGCAAGAGATATAAGGAAACTTGAGCATCAAACTAACCTGAAGCCTTCCATCCAATGTTCTCTGTATGGTGACACATTTGCTAGGATGAGCTCCATTTGTAGTAATGGCTGTTATTAAAGAATCCAATTCATCTTTTTTCTCCTTCAGCTTCTTTACCAAACTTTCAATTGCTCTTTTTGCAAATGTTTCACTCTCTCCACCTTGTCTATGGCACATCAGACTATGTACAATGCTCAGACAGGCATCATTACTTGTTGGTGTATTCGTAATAGACATACTGTCCATTTGTTAAAGTTATTTCTTTTAAATCAAATATGTCTCCAACTTCCAGAGTAATTTTGATCTTTTGGAGGCAGTAAAAAATACTGGCTAATGTTGCAAGGAAAATTGTTAGACATGTGGTATTCAGGATAATCTAAAAAAAAAATAAAGAAAGATGATAGATATTAGAACACATTTTATAAAGTAGAGTCAATTACTTGGGAAAAGATGGTACTGCTCCAGTTAAGTCAAAGACTTAATGCTCATAATTAAAATTTGGTGCTTGGATTTTTAAATGACTTAAAATGTTGCTGTTTTTGACATCCCAAAAATATTAAAGTTAGGCCTTCTCATTATAAAGGCATGCTCAATCAAGTCTTGTTGATTGTATTAGTCACCCTAAAGTAAAATCTTAGAACTTTAAACTGAAATACATATGAAGACCAGCACTTTAAAATATTCTTGATCAACTAGTTAAACCTAATAGTTTATCACTAACGCAGATGAAAATTTCACTCTCACCTAGTATCAAATGCTGTTAATCCCACCCAGTTAGCACCACCCATCTTTATAAAAGAGACTACTGACAACAGTAGAAAGGTAAGTAACATTTTCAAATGGGCATAGGATTCTAATACTCATTTCTACCAAGAATGGTCATAGAGCACATGAAAAACACTCAAGATCATTAGTCAATAGAGAAATGCAAATCAAAATCACAAGAAGATATCACATCATATCCACTAGCTGGATAAATCAAAAGGATGTACTGAGAAAGACACCCTACGATTTCACTTATATGTGGAATTTAATGAATAAAATAAACAAAATAGAAAGACTCATAAATATAGAAAACAGATTGATAGCTGTTAGAGGGCTGGGGGGTTAGGGAGCTTGGTGAAAATGATGGAAGGATTAGACCTGGCTGGTGTTGCTCAGGAGACTCAGTGCCAGCCTGCAAACTGAAAGGTTGCCAGTTCGATTCCCTGTCAGGGCCCAGGGGGGAATAAACATCTCACCAGAACAGAATGAAGAAACGAAAATTGAAAAAAAATGAGGAGAGGCTGGTGAACCTCTGGGACAACTAAAAATGCTCTAACATCGGAATCATAGGGATGTCAGATGGAGAAGAGGAAGAGAAAGAAATTGAAAACTTATTTGAAAACATAATGAAAGAAAACTTCCCCAATCTGGCAAAGGAAGTAGACTTCCAGGACGACAAGGAATCCCAGAGAGTCCCAAAGACATTGGCCCAAAAAGGAATACACCAAGGCACATCATCACTAAGTTACCCAAGATTAAAGATAAGGAGAGAATC
>PVKM010004387.1:0-52415 GCA_004027735.1 Carollia perspicillata
GCGGGACGTTCACAGGGACTAGAAATAGCTTTATTCTCCCAGCTGCTCCTTTGTGATGTTCCTTTGTTGCGATGGGCTGTTATTCTTATCTGATTAAGAGCGCATTTAATTTATTGCAAATGCAATGGTGAAACTTAATATCCAAAGCTTTCATCGATTTAAAGTCATTTTAAAAGCTGAACTTCTTCATTCAGGATGCAATCTCCATTTTATTTAATTTACCACAGAGTGTCTTCTCAGGATTTATGCTAATTTTCTGTGATAAACACGAGCAACCCCCAGTCCTGATAATCTCATCATTGTGACTCATACCAGTCGGAAAGGTCTGTGGCCAAAATTTACCGGATTCTTAGGTTTGCTGTTTCCCTTGGGGACATGGATAGATTCACAGCCTCAGAGTTGGGAGGTAGGGTTTCAAGCAAGCAAAGACAATGGGGCCTTGTGTCAGGGGACTGGATAATGTTCATCCCACATCAGGCTAGAACATGAATCATTTTTTTTCACAATCAGTAGCTTTTCTGTTTCAGTATTTTTTGTCAGCTTTCAATTCTACCATCGAACACATAATATCACCTGAAAGGGTTCATGCAGTGATTGCTGATTTAATGTGTGCTTAAGGGTCTCTAAGAGGATTGTCCTAATGGCTATTCTGTTGCTACCTTGAGTCAGGCACCTTCAAAACACATAAGTGACTCAGCAACTGTCCCTCCCTAAGGCTAAGCCAAATTCTTGGCATTTCTAAATGCAGTAAAAAATAAACATAGCCACCGTTTATTAATGAAAAACTTGGTGTTGACTGGGACCTGTTTAATATAAAGGCCAACATTAAGGTGTGGCCAGGCAGGCATCATAGTAAGCACTTTATACTTGTTGGCTTATGGATTCTTTTCTGAGGTGGGTACCGTTAGTATTCTCACTTTACAGGTGGGGAAGTCCAGGCAGTAAGACGTTAGGTAACTCAGCCAGAGTCACCAACTAATACATGGTGAATCCTGCATTGGAATTCAGGGATCCTCAGTTAGGAGCCTGAGTGTGTAACTGCTGAGTTACTGGACCTTGCAGCTTCCTGGTTTACACCAGTGATGAATCAAGAAAAAAATAGAAATATTGAGAAAGTGTGGAAAATGTGTGATTCTACATTAGGAATAAGAGAGAAACAAAATTTGTGAATGGAAACACTAGATGAGGAATGCAAGAGAAACGGGCGAAATGGGTGGACAAGACAGGAAAGGACGTGTGAGGAGTGAGGGAGAGCAAGCAACCCACTGAGGCTGCGCTTTGGGGGAGAGGGCTGAGCTCATGTGGTTCTAAGGGGTACTCTGGAACCCGGGGGATTCGCTTAGGCAGGTTGCCCCTGAAGAAGCGGCCCATAAAAGCTTGACAGTTCTTGAACACAGAAACAGGATACCGAATTTAGCTGGCCTGGAATGAGGTTGAGTAGAATTCAAGAAAGTAGCCAGACCTACCAATGAACAAGTGTTTCTTAGCAGCTGCTCTGTGCAAGTACACTGTGCAAAAATAGGACCTATAATTAGTCAATGTACCTGCAATTTTGATTCAGTTAAAAACCAGTATTAAGCATCTACTGGATGGAAGACATTATATTAAAGACGGAAGAGAGTCCAAGGTAAAAATCAGTTCTAAATTTTAAGTGATGTGTGTGTTTATGTGTCCGTGTGCACACTCGTGTGTGTAGGAGCAGGGACATGAACATGAGACAAATGTGCAGTTGGTAAGTTAGGTGTTGCCATTTTGGTAAGTTAGTAATGTAAGTGCCATAAAGGAGATGCAAAAAAAAAAAAAAAGGGCTGCAAGGATTCCAAAAATGGAGGGGGCTCTATTCAGTTAGAAGGCTAGGAAAGATTTCTTGGAGAAAGAGGTATTTGAAGACAGCTTTGAAGGATAGATGGCATTTCCATAACTGATGAAGGTGAGGCATGTGTTGTATTTCAGAGAACTCAAAAATAGTTGTTTTAAGGTGAATCTGCCCTTGGACTCTAGGCAGGCTTTTACTGATATGAGGATTTTTTTTTTTTTGCTTCCAAAAGAGAAGAATTGGATAATATCATCAAAATGAACAAAAGCTTGAATAGGTAAGATTTAAAAGCATTTATTTGTTGCTTTATTACTGAATTACATATTGTGACTTCTCATGTCTTTTCAGTAGTTGGGCCTGAGGACCCACATTCTGAGCTAGTCAAAAGTATCCTACAAATATTGAATAAAGAGCCTGCAAGAATCACCATTTCATCATTATTATGAATGGTTATTACAATCCAAAGATTCTAATATTAAAGTGTCTTTGATTTTCCTTCCTCATTTGTTCAGTAGAGCAGTTAAAGAAATAACCATACTTCTCTTCCTGAAATATGAATATGTAGGCACATAAACAGAGTTTGGTTTGATCAATAAGTGCTGTTAGTTTAACCATTACAAAAACCACTTATTATCTCAGCTAACATTACCTCCTTATTTTGAGTCGTTTATAAATGCATACTATAAAAATTATAGGAATTGCAGCTTGCGTTAGAGATGTGTGGAATATTAGTTATCTCTCTGTTCCCTTGCCTTCTACCGTATTAAAGGGTCAGGGACCAAAGTGAAGGAGAAGCAAAGCAAATGTCAAAGAAGTTACTTGATCAAGAGTTGTGGTTTTCCTACTCTGTTCTGACACTAAGGCTCCATGTGATTGACTATCAGCAACTCACTGACACTCGCTGCTTCTTAGTTTTCTCATTTGTTGATGTAAGGAGCGGGTGTTGGGTCACGAATCCCAGGCTCCATGGCCTATTGAGGCCAGGCAGGTAACGGAGTGAAGGCAGCCGACTGGATGGAACCGAGGGGTGTGCCCAGCCAGAGAGCCCAACACTCCATGAATGCAAACAACACATCTGTATACCTGTTGTGGGTTGTGTGTTCCCAATTTGTGACCTCTAGTTCCACGGCAGTGTAAATGTTTATTCTATGAAAATATCTGTTTGGAATACAGCAGTTTCCAGAATTGTGCCTCATCTTTTCCGATAAGCTTCTATTTCCTGTCTTAGATGTAAACTGGTCTATGTTTTTATAAAGTATCTATTATTACCACTGACAAGGTTTTTTATTTAACACATTTGAAGAAATCAAGGTCTGGATAGCATCTTCAGAACAACTCCTAAGGCAGAGCAAATAGAGAAAAGGTAAGTGCATCTGTCTCTAACCTGAAAATACCATCTCCCAGGTTGCTTGTTTTACTCCTTCACCCATTATCTGGGAGGGAGGTGTGTTCCTCCGGCATAAAAATGTACTAGCCAGCGGGGTAGTGCCCTCAGTCTCGTGCACAGTTCAGACCTAACTCCTCAGACGGGCTTCTGCTCTCGTGTTCACGAAGTAAATGAGCAACCCATGAAGAACGGTTATTGTATCCGAACTTTCAAGATACCACCCAATTTTATTTCAATATGCAGTTTGTAATTTGAATTCCTTTCTGTTTTACAGAGCCCAAAGCCTTGAAAGTCTCATCTTTCTGAATGTCCGGACGAACAAAGATGGCAAAGGGTAAGGCCCGACTAAGACTCTCACAGGCCTCCTCGACGGAGTCCTAAACTGTACGCCATCTCCCAGGGGGAGACCTCTTGCTCAGAACAAGGGCCAGGAAGGCTGGTGGACCAGGACCCCAATACTTTACAACTAATTTACTCATAACTGAATAATGGCTGGGACCTTACTCTTAGGACAGTTAGTATATCTTGTCAGTATTTTGTAAGAGGAGAGCCACTTAAATATTTCTAAAGGCTTCTAACGCTTTAGGTACTGATAACATCTTACTCCTGTTGTGAGAAATCTGCTGTTATTGGAAGAGATTGAATTTTCTCTCTCTTTCTCTCTCTGTGGCTTGCTTCCCCCGGCTCCCCACGATGTTTTAAAGAAACCAAGGCCTTGGAAGTCTTATTAATCTTAATCAAAGGCCTGACAGAAATGAGAAAGGGTAAGTAAAACTCCTAACTTGATGGGGCTCTCTTTTTTTCAGGTTAGCTTCTTACACCTCATCAGAAACGAGAGGGTTATGTTTTCCTCTGTCACAGATGAAGTTGCACTTTTAGGCCTATTAGGGATAGTAGTAAGCAAAGAAATAGGATGAATTCTGTTTCCTTAGGACCGCATATTTGAGGGACATTAAAGTAAGTTCAGGAAAACCTGCTACATCATCTCTTATTCTATACTTTCTGAAACAATTCAAAATGAGCCAAATTTTACATTTAAATTAAGAAATATAAAGGGCAAAATTGCAAAGTGAGAGGTATGTTAGCAAGCTTTTCTGAAGGGATTTAAAACCAGTACTCCTGTGGAAATTAATAAAGATAAGCTAAGGAAAATCATGTCACGGATTTTTCTGGCCAGTTGGCCCCAGAAACCTCTGACACCCTTTCAGGGACCTTCTTGTTTACCCAGATCTCGGATAAAATTCAGATGTGACCTAACTGGCATAAAGCGTTCATGGTTTTCCAAAGAAGCCAAGATCTCACAACAGATAGCAAAGCAAAAGCCAGGGCAGATAAACTAGCCGAGAGTAAGAACTGCTTTGATGTTTCTGAATCTTGGTTATTTTCTCCCAGCTAATTGTGATTTCCTCTCAGTGATATTGAGGGGGTCACACCTTTAGGTTTTTCTTTTCTCTTCTGGGTCTGATCCCTTTGGCCCTGACCTTCACTTTGGACAGTCCACAGTACATTCTGTGTGTATTTGCATTTACATATTGCCCAACTGAATCCCAAAGATTAATTTCACTATATTATTTATAGGTAATTTTTATAATAAAAATGAATTTACTATCAGTAGAATAATTTTCTCTAAAATCTTGAATTAATCATTAATAATATGGAGTATATATATGCATGTATACACACACAATACTTTGAAACTAACCTGAACTCTGTTTTTAAGAAGTGGAGACCTTGATTATGGCATCAAAACAGATTCCAGAGGAAGTGAAAATACCACTGGGTAAGACTGATTAGCGCCTTACATCTGATATCTGTGACAATAAGATGAAAAAGTTTGGCATTTGAATTTCATAAACATATTTTATTAGCATGGGTTTGAACAATAACTACGAACCATATGACCTTCTCTTCTTGCTTTCAAAAAGTCATTTATTTTTGAAGAATTGTCCTAATGTTGCCTCTTCTCCCATATTTTGGACTTCAGTCTGTTTTTAAGGCTAAATTACTGAATTGAGTTTCATGTGTCTAAAGAAAGCACAATATAGATAATATTTTCAAAGCAGATCTCCAAAATGACAAAGGTAGCCAAGAGTGAGGTTTGACCGAAACCCTTGCAAGTCAAGCTCCTGAAGGATGGTGGTCTCTGAAGGCAGCCCCGTGGGAGGGCTGGGCAAACACACACCCGGAGGAGGACCCTCTCCCACTTCTTCTCTCCCGGGGTGTGGACGCGGCAGTGGTGCTCGGTCACAGCACTCTGGCCATCCTCTATGGCCCCTTTTGGGTCCAGGGTCCACTGTTTTGGTATTGCTCAGTGCATTCTCTTGGGGGGAACACGTGTGCTCCGGGAAGTGCGGCATTAATTTTTGTACCATCTAAGGTTTTTTTCTTTCTGTCCCTTGTAACTCACCATAACCCAATTATATTTAAAAAGTTTGAGTTGGGGGAATGGTTGAATTTATATGAAAGCATATATTCTTATTATTTAAAAATATTTGTTATTAATAATATTTACTAGTTTTAATATTTTACACGTATTATCACTATTATTAACATGACTCTTATCTAAAAACAGAATAGGTGATTATATCTGATTTGCTGAGTAAAAATGTATATTCTAACTGGATCCAGCATAAAAACGTGTCTAACTTCAATGCTGACCGTTTGGGGTCTTCTAATGAGACGTGTCTGAGGGCAGAGTTGATTTTGTCCAATAACAGGTTTCACATATACTTATGCATTTTGAGGACAAAACAAAAAAAACATGTTTCTTGTTAATGAAAAAAACTTAAATGGTTTTCAGCTCAAGGTGTAAGAAAATGTTCATTTGCCTTTAGAACTTAAAAAATTACAATGATAGAGAACTTGTATGTTTACCACTTAATTTTTCCAGTCATCGTTCATTTGATTAGTGTTTTATTTTAACAACATTCATTAAAATGTATTTACTTTCTCAAAGAAAACAAGACCACAGTGGGCGTATTAAAGTGAACCCTGAAATAAATAAAAATATCAAGAGGTAAGGCATTCGAAGCATTTCCCTCCCTTTGTCTGGCGTTTGTAAGCATGTTAGCATTCTGAGTGCTGGTTTTCAGGAGATTAAATTGAAATTCAAGCCCAAACAGACCTCTCATTTTCTGAAGCACATTTTGAGCGATTCTATGTAACTTACACACAGAAGCGATCTCCTGCATTTTATTCTTGGGTGAAGTTTGCTGTGAGGCAGAGTCTGAGATATTAAGTGGCAATTCTGACTGACGTCTTCTGAGCTTAGTGATTTATTCCTGTGTGTGTGTGTAAGGGTGAGTAGTATGTGTAACTGCTTACAGGGTGGGATCAAAGCAGGTTCGTTTACAGTTGACCACATGGAAAGTAATGCAATTATTAATAAATACTGATGCAAGAATAAACTATGTTTTGCTTGCTTACAACTGTAACCCTCCATGTGGATGTGTGTATACATAAGTAGTGTGTGTGTGTAAGTGTATGTGCATGTGTTAATTAGGGTCCTTCAAAGAAACAGGACCAATAGGAGATAGATAGATAGATAGATAGATAGATTTATTATAAGGTATTGGCTATGCTGAGAAGTCTCGAGATCTGAATTTAGCAAGCTGGCGACCTAGGTCAGTCCATAGCATCCAAGCCAAAGTCTGAAGGCATGAGAACCAGGAGAGCTGAGGGTGTCAGTTCTAGTCCATGGGCAGGAGAAGGCAGGCCAAGTCCTCGTTCACTCAGACGTTTTGTTCTGCTCACAACTTCCGCTGATAGCATTGGGCCTTCACATGTTAGGGGGGCTATCTGCTTTATTTACTCAGTCTATGGATTCAAAGGTTAATCTCATCCAGAAACTCCCCCACAGACACACCCGGAATGATGTTTGACCAAATCCCTGGGCCCCCTGTGGCCCAGTCAAGCTGAAACATGAAATTAACCACCACAGTGTGTGTGTGTATGTGTGTGTGTGTCAGTAATGTGTGTATGTGCATGTGTGTCCAAGTGATATATAAGTGTATATATGGGTGTGTGAGTAGTGTATGTGTATATATATGTGAACTGTCCTCACACGTGTAGTGGATGTGTGTGCCGCATGTGTTATGTGTATGAAGTGTGGTGTGTATTTAAGATGAAGAACTTAACCAAGTGCGCTTCATTAAGAGTTCTCCTACCCATGAATTGTCAAGTAAATCTGGAAAGCTTATGTCCTCTTGCTTTTAGTTTTTAAAAAAGCAGATGGAATATATTTATTTGAAACTGAGCTCGTTGGCGTGTTGCTGGAAACAGTGCACCAAATAACTCCATGTGGTTTTAGTTGAACTCTTTTCCATGCGATTAACTCAGTACATGATATTATTAGACTCTAAAATGTGTCACTGGTGCCCGCAGGCGCTGTCGGCAGAGCCAGGGCTCGGCCAGCTGGGGCACCTGCTGTTTCGCTGTTGTCCTGTTCTCAGCAGCCTGGCTGGTCAGTGGCCCAGAGACTGGGACAATTTTGCAACCAACAGACTGAGAAGAAAGCATTGATTTCCTTGGCTGCTTGCAGGTTCAGGGAGGTAACTTGAGGCTGTCACTGTGAGCAAGGAGTCCAAAAGTCCTGGTGCAAATTCTGTCCCTGTCACCGGCCAGCTATGTCCCTGTGCCTCAATGTAGTCGTCTACAAAATCGGAATCATAATCCTATCGTGCCTGGCACAGAGGAGATACAAGTAACTGTTAGCAGTAATAAAGATCAGGTGAATATTTGTTTTCTTAATGATTTAGATACTATTCAAACATTTAATTTACTTTGACTCTAAAAATACCCATGTTTTCCTTTCTGATTTTTATTAGAGAGAGCATTTCGAATCATGACCTATTGTTTTTCTTATGTTGGTGTATCTGTGTGCATCCACATGCCTGTGTGATCACGTGTACACAGACACATGAAAGTTTGTGTGTTTTGTGTGTGTATGATTCATTGGGTGGATTCATGTGTGTGATTATGCGATAGTGTATATATGACTCATGTGTGTATGATTCATTATGTGGATTTGTGTGTGTATGATTACATATGCACTATCCTGTAGATCTTTTGAAAGTGAAATAAAGATTATGTTCCTTCCCTTATTAAAAACTCTCAGTATTATCACATTTTAAGTAAATAAAATTCTTGTCCTTAGCTACAACCTTTTAGTTGTTCAATGAAGTTTAGCCTTTTTCTACTCCAGGCTCATTCCTGCCTTAATGACTTTATGAACTTGGAAATTTTAATAACCTTACACTGATATGTATTTTGTTTAACATGTTTTTTAATGTACTGAATGCAGTTTTATATTATCTTTTAAAAATTGAAATATAATGACAACAGTTTCAGGTATCTAACATAATGATTCAATATTTATATGTATTACAAAATGAGACCACAATAAACTTAGTTAACAAGTGAAGTGATAGAAATTATCTTACTTAGTCCTTATTAGTTAATACGTTTAAAGTGATCAAGATCTTTACAATATAATCAAAGCAAACCCCACAACCAACACAAATATTATAAGAGAGGAGTCACAATGCCTATTGTTGTGTTTTAGTTTGTTTGTTTTAGTTTTTAAATCTGGACATAGAATCCTAGGAATTTTTATTTTTAATCACTGGCATTTAGATCTCATATACTTTGTTTATGCAGAAAACAACAAAGTGTTAAAAAAGCAACAAGGAGTATTCTGGAGTAGAAAAGCTCTTTCTCTGGGGTTACTTCATTATTCGTATGAAAAGAGGTTCAAATTCTTTTCGCTGCTTTTAGCCTGCGTGTGCACATTCTTAGACATTTGGATACTAGCAAAAACTATCCAGTTGCTCCCATATATCTGTATCTCTGATGTACAGACGCAACCACAGAGTTTTATGATATGATTGTAGTAGGGCCACAGGGCACGGAGAAATTGTAAGAAAGGCAAAATTCTGTTAAGGGCAGAAGCAGGTATGTTAAAAGGTAAAGGTAAAATACTGACATGTTTTCAGTGACTATGTAGAATTTCATATACAGTAAATATATTTTACCTTTCAGAACTCTATAGATTTTAATTTTTATTGTTTGTTGCCAACACAGAACTAGGCAAAATTTGTAGTTTTAACACACAGTTATAAGTACCAGAAGCAGATATGAAGTTGTATATCATGGACTTCAACAAACTAATATATTTTTTAAATTATTTTTTAAAGATTTATTTATTTATTTATCTTTAGAGGGGAAGGGAAGGAGAGAGGGAGAGAAATATCAATATATGGTTGCCTCTCATGTGTCCCCTGCTGGGAACTGGCCTGCAACCCAGGCATGTGCCCTGACTGGGAATCGAACCGTGGTTGTTTGGTTTGCAGGCCCACGCTCAGTCCACTGAGCTACACCAGCCAGGGCAACAAACTAATATATTAATCCTAATCCATTGCTGTGAATAGAAAACTTGCTGGTGAATGTCATTTACAAAACATACATTCTCCAAAGTTGATTTGAAAGTCTCACATCATGTTTGAGTTTGATATTAAAAGGATGCCTTTCTGGCACTGGCCAGGTGGCTCCAATAGTTGGAACATCATCCCACACACCAAAAGGTTGCGGATTCATCCTTGATTGAGGCACATATCTGTGCTGTGGGTCCCATCCTCGGTGAGGGCATGTACAGTGGGGAATGGGGGGCTACCAATTGATGTTTCTCTCTCTAAAAGCCAATAAATATATCCTCAGATAAGGATAAAAAAAAGAGGATATCTTCTGGAATTTCCCATGAGACGTATTTATAGACTATTGCAAAATGTTTAGTGCAGCTGGCAAAGGTTAAGATTATAGCATTATAAATCCTGATAGAAACAGAGTCCCAGTACAGCATTTACTACTGGTAAAATGGCTCCGAGACTAAAATATTGTCTTGCTGAGCCTCAACGAGTTTTAGAGATGTATAAAGCCCTATGTGCTCTGCTTAGTCACCTTCAACAGCCTTCAGCTCATTGCTGTGATCTCAGTAAGTGTTTATACTGTTTCTGAATTTTGATAAATAATTTTACCCACTCAGTATTAATCTATCGTTAACCTCATGCTTTCTTAATGTTTTAAAGGGGCCAGAGTCTTGACAATCTCAACACAGTGACCCCTGAAGTAAACAGAAGTAACTCAGGGTGAGGATTATGTCTTCTCTTTCTTCCTTCGCCATCAGCACCAATTGGTGGCACTCTTCAGAGAGGCTGTGTGGGAAAGTCTTTGAACGGGAATCAGAAAGTCTGGACTCCATCATTGGCTTCATGGGTGCCCTCCACACTCTGCACTTGGGCTTCTTCAGTTATAAAGTCAGGAGAGTCATGGTTCTTCCACCTTTTCATTTGAATATTTTAAGAATCAAGCAAAATAATGGATATAAAATTCATTTAAAGCACAAACGTACTATGAATATAAATTATTAACAAAATAGAGTATAGCTAAAGCATTAGATAGAATACTTAGAGGGGGAAGGTGAGACTTTTTGGCAAATTACTATATCATTTCTGAACTGATATTTTTAAAACTCAATCTTGCCTTTTTTTGTAGTTTTATTTTCAGGGTGAATGAGAAACTTAGCTGGTGTGTCAATGATTTCTGTAGAGGTCAAATTTTTTACTCTTTTAAATGAAGGGCATAGATTGGTATTAATTCATAGTGTAATTCATCTTGAGTACATATATTATTTCAATTAAAATACTTAGTTGATTTAATTCCTTTTTTACTGACTGTGTGTTTGTTTGCTTTTTCATTTAAAGTTTCAGAGACCTTGATAACCTCATCAGAGTGAATCCAAGAACAGAAAAAAGTGTGCAAGGGTAAGATTTAATACTCTGTTCTTTGTTGTTCCATTCTGACCAATGCTTAAAATAAAATTAAAGAGTCATTTCAGCTGACTGACATTGAACTCAATGAGAGGTGAAGCAAAGCCATGTAACCTCCACAACCTCATATCTAAAATGTAAACAATTTTGGTCAATCAGGTGAATAGTTTTTCCAGGATAGACAGGATGCGTTCATTCACTGATGTGTTTGTTTTCCCTATGCAGAGAGATAGTGCAGGAGAAGGAAAGGAGAACTGGGCTGGACCCCATAGATGTGGGTCTGCCCTCACTAACTGTTGAGGCGGGCTGGTCACTCCCCCTGTTTGGGCTTCAGTGTTCTCACCCTCAAAGTGAGGAAGGGGGACCAGTGCTCTCTAGTTACTTCCAGTACTCACTCTACTACTCTGTCCCAGTAAGGGGGCTGCAGCAATGGAGAGCACATGCGCTCTGGAGTTGGGTTGCTCAGCTTTAAATCCGAACCCTGCCCCTATTAGCCATGTAGGAAAATCCCGAACTCCCTGCGTCTCAGTTTTTCCCTCTGTGAAAACTGGGATGATAGTTCTGCCTATGTCATAGAACTGGCATAGGGATTAAATCACACAAATCATGGACCACTTAGAACAGTGCCTGGCACATCACAAATTTTCTAAGCATTAGTTATGGTTTATTATTTCTATGCAGTTATAGTTAGGTCCAAAATTTATACATTCACAGCACAGAAAAACTCCAGCCCTTTGAGATGATCTCTGTTTTAATATTTCATAATCAAATATTTTTACAATAAAAATGTTTCTAAGTTTTAATAAATGTTTGCAACCACATGCTGTGCACTGACTGCTGACTTGAGCATTTCTCTGTTTTAAAGGGGCCAAGGCCTTGACAGCCTCATCAAAGTGGCTTCTGAAACACACAGAACTAACCGAAGGTGAGATTCCCAGAACTCTCCTACCTCTCCCCTCTCTTTTTCTACCCAGTTTTAAAAAGCGATACAATTCATTGTCCCATCATAGGGAGAGCCAGTGATGGGACCCAAAATGAACAGCTCTGTGTCAGCAGTCTGGCCGTGAGCTTCAGTGGAGGAGAGAAAATTCTTTAAATTATCTCTTATCAGTATGGCATTTGTGACCCATGCTTGGAATTTCCTCAAAATGGATCAGGATTGCCTGTGAGATGGAACATCACCCCAAAACAATTCCCCAGAGTGGAGCAGTCTAAAGAAGTTTCGTGTGAAGAAAATTCCTCCTTCCTTCTTCCTCCCTCATTTATTCCCTTCTCCTTACTGTCTACCACTCAAAAAACCTAAAGTGGGGGGTCATTTAAAAAAAATTAGCCTTAGTTCATTGAAATAATAAGGAATACAGAGAATTTTCTTTAAGGCACATCATGTTAAGTAAGCAAAACTTATGACAAAACCAGGAAGCTATAAATATATATTGTTATGGTAGTTAGAACATGAGTTACATATGAAAGATACTAAGGAATATATCTTCTTTCTGATAGATTTCCCATCTTACTTTGCATATAGAAATGCTGTTTTTTACATTCTGTAGCTCTCATATAAAGTTTCATAGGCTAGCCCTGGCCACCGTGGCTTGGTTGGTTGGAGTGTCGGCCTGTAACCTGGCCAGGGCACAGCACTAGATTGCGGGTTGATCCCTGGTCCGGGTGTATACAACAGGCAACCAATTGATGCTTCTCTCTCCCACCGATGTTTCTCTCTCTCTCCCTTCCTCTTTCTCTAAAAAGCAATGAAAATAATGTCCTTGGGTGAGGATAAAAAAGTAAAATAAAATGAATTTCTTAGGCTAGATCAGGGGTCAGCAACTTTTACTTAAAGGTCTTCCAGACAGTAAATATTTCAGGTTTGGGGGCCAACGCCATCTCTGTCTTGCCTAGGCACTAGCAGCCATAGATAACGCATTCTAAAGAATGGGCCTGGCTGTGCTCCAATAAACCTGTATTTACAAAACTGGAGACTGCAGGCTGGGTTTCGTTTGAAGACCATACTCTACTGACCCTTGGGTGGGTTAGTATTTTGTGTAGGTGGAGGAGAAAGATCAATTCTGAATGTAGCTGGGGTAGCTTCCAAAACATGGCCGGCCGCTCCCCCTTTGCATATATTTTCATTCACTTTAGGGTTACCCAAAATTTCATTAGTCTTCTATCTGAATATTCAGTGCTAAATTGTCCTTATATTTTTTTCACCAAATAAGACTATAACATTCTGTCATTTACTGGGGGTCAGATACTGAATCTAGAGACTGTGAAATACCTTATATTGCAGAGTAAGATTCAGTGAAAGATAGGTCTCCCTTGTCCCTCTTCCAAGAGGACTTAGTTTC
Organism: Carollia perspicillata; assembly: GCA_004027735.1. Lineage (NCBI taxonomy): Eukaryota > Metazoa > Chordata > Mammalia > Chiroptera > Phyllostomidae > Carollia > Carollia perspicillata. The sequence goes on from PVKM010004387.1 coordinate 13,369, forward strand.
TAAGGCTGAAGATGACCTGAATCGTGTGACCTTTCCCACGTAGTGTTAGAGCCTCTGCTTTAGTGGCTGCAACCTACCATGTATTGCGTTAGGTCATGGGTCTGTCTCTTCCACTTGATCATGAATTTTCTAAGTTAAGACAATACTTACTAGCTGTGCAGTCTTGGATAAATGGCTTAATCTCCTTTAAGTTTCAGCTTCTTTATCTGTAAAGTGAGGATGATAATAGTTACCTTCCTCAAGAGTTACCACAAAAATTAGATGAAATCAAGTTTGTAAAGCACTCAGTGCTCAAAAACTTATCAGACATTATCTATTGTTGTTATTGTTGCTCTTATATGTTTTCTTCATTGTTGATTCCCTATTGCGCTGCTCAATGCTTAATTCAAAGTAGATATAGATAGCAAAGAAATTATCCTATTATGTTGAGCCTTACGAAATTACTGACATGTATCCATTTTTGTCATTTACCCACCAAGTGACAGTTCCATGTAGTTCAACATAGTGTGCATGGGATGATATGTACATGATAAAATGAGTTTATAGATTAACCCTAAAAACTAATTAAGTGATATAGTCTTTCTGATCTTTTTTCTCCTCTGGATATATAACATATTGTCCTCATAATGAAGTATATTATGTTAGGCTTCTTGTTCAGATTTTGGTATTGGGGCTTGTAGGAGAGCCCAGTGTAATAATAGAAATGTCCCTTTTGAGCTATGATTGCCTATTTAAATGTTTAGAATAAAAACAAGTTATATAATCTGAAATCTTACTAGTTCTGATTTAGCATTGCATGAAGTGTGATTCTGGAGTGATTTGATTTATATCTTGCAGTAATCTTAATATTACATATTCATGTTATGTATATTACTTTCATGCCTTAGAATCAGAAAATAACTCTTTTTTGCAAGGAGGAGACAGAGGGAAATAAGGAACACAGAAATGATGAGCAATTTCATATTTTTCTCCTATCAATTACAACCTCCAAAACTATTCTAAATGCTAATTCTACTATAGAAATACAATATGGGCAGAAAGAAATTTATGGATAATTTAAATTTGAGGTTGTCTTTAAAGAAATAAGAATAAAATGAAAATGAATTTTCACATGTACAAAATTATGCAAGAAATGAATTAATAGTGGCAATCTGCTTTTCCCTAGGAGGAAAAAGAGATTCAAGTAATGATGAAATTTTAAATTACCAATAATCATTTAATTAAATATTAAGGTTGAAAAAATATACAAATTGTTGATTTTTGTTGGTTTTACCAGCTATTAAACCCTACGTCATTGTTTTAGGGACCAGGACCTAAACAATCTCAGCAAACAAAAGTTAAGTTTATTAAAATTATTCAGGACTCCTAAGCAAGCCTCTAATTTATGCCAAAAAAATAAGATTAACTATTTGTCTAAGGACATTTGAAAGGGGACATGAGAAAATAAGAAAATAAATTGATTTGTTGATGTGTAATTACACTGTATAAATTTTCTTTTATTATTATTTCCACTTCATTAGAATGTCTAAAATGATAATATTGATACTAATTCTGTATAATTACTACTTGAGAAATGCATTTTGACATGAAACAAGGCTAGTTTATTACTGTAAATTTATAGTTAATAAATATTAAGTTTATAACTGAATAAATTAAAGAACGTTGGCTTTCTACTCCTTCACATACCCAAGAATTAATTTTTAAATGACTCCTAAGAAAATTAGCAACATAATATTCTTATACTTGGTTAAAATATTTATGCCAGGTATTAAATTTACTTCTGTCTTCTTGAGAAGTTAAGAACCATTATCCCCTGGAGCATAAGTTAAGAAAAGCATGGCAGAGCGGCCCCAAGCTACCTTTGAATTCCTATGAAGATAACAGTGGTGAAAAGCACTGAAACGTAGGAATCATTATGAACACAGAGAGAGGAAGGATGTTAGTGGAAAGGAGTGTGGGGTTGGGATCCAGTTGCCATGGTGTCAACACTGGTTCACCCTCAGTCACTTCTTGGGTACCTGGCCCCAAGGAATGTCGTAATTCCTCTGAAGTTCTGTTTCTTTATTTATTAGTGGGGGGATGGTAGTATACATCTTATTAGGTTGTTTTGAGGATTTTAAACAGCTAACTAATGTGTATAAAGTAAAAGCAACAAATTTATCACTATCCAGGATTTCATGAAATGATTCAAGTGTCAAAAGAAAAAAATGCCAGTTATAAAATTTACTGATTTCCAGCTGAATTTGACCTTTTATCTTATTTTGTTTTAGCAGTGAACAAGGTCTTGATGGACTTATTAATCCAAGCCCCAAAGCTGTCAAAAACATGGCTGGGTAAGAGAAGAATGTTTTTCTTTTCTTTTCTTTTTCTTTCTTTTTTTGGAAGGGGGGGTATTGTTTCTTTTTAACTAAATATAGTATGAACATAAATGCCATAATCCTCCTATTTACAAATTGAATACAAGTCTTTTAAAAGCATCACAATTTGCATATATCCTGGGAAATTAGATTATCTATTTGTTAATAACAAGTTAGGCAGGTGAGAAAAACATACGGTTGTGGCTTCACTGTTTTCAGTCTCAAGAAAAGCAGTTGAAGAGAGCCATTGCGGTGGGAACATAACTAGTCTGCATTGTTTGTTTTGGAGAATTAATATAGGCACCTTTGTCTCTCCAATTGATTAAAAATTATCAATCATAACTTTTAAAAAGATCTAGATACTTCCTTAGACTCCTCACCAACAAATATCTTTCACCTTGTTTTTGAAGAGTATTTTCTGGTAGTTAGTGAAAATTTTATGAGGTTCATTGTTTTTTTTTAGTTGGCTTGCTGATCCCAGCAATGTTACAGACCTAAATTTTGATGATTTTTTAAATAGTACCTGTAAGATGATGAAATTCACTTTTCATCTCTGGTTATGTGAAGATTTTATATTATTATATACTACTATTAATATATATTTTGACAATGTTTTCATAATTTTCCTTCTTGAGTTTAGTCGATACATGTAAAATTTTAGAGGTGAAATGAAGGAACCTCAGAAAACTCAAGACCTGTGGTTCAAACAATTTGGAAACCTCAGTTTCAGCTGAACCTAATCAACTTACAGAAGAAGCATTTGAGATTCAGGAAGGTTACTGGAGCAGGGTCACAGGGGAACACCCGTGGAAGACTGACAGTAGTTCTGTGATCTGTTAGGCAGTGAGTCTCTACTGAGCACCTCCTCGGTTTGAAGAGTACAAGTAGGTATCGTGAGCAGCACTCTAGATGTAATTATAGGCCGTGGATGCCAAAAAGAGAATTCCACAGACAAAGTGAATCCTAGTAACAGATGGCAATCATCCCAGATTAAAGCTAATTATATATCAGAGCACAGAGATATTATTCTAAGACAATAATAGATTGTCAATTTAATATATTACATTTTGGAATACTCATGTACTGCTTGCTGCATATAGACTGCATGGTTAGTGTGTTGCATTTAAAAAGAAAAAGAGGCATCAGCTAGCTAGTTTAACGAACAGGACAAGCAGTAAATTTCAGATTCATGGATTCTCAGGAGTAGATGTTAGAGATGGGAAGAGCCTTAGTGATGATCCAATCCAATCCCCTCATTTTACAGATGAGAATACTGAGGCCAGGGGCAAAAAACTGTCATCTGTGCATTCTTCTAATTTCCAGCCGAACTCCCAGCCCAGTTCCTGTTCTTTAAACCACAGCACAGGAACTTTTCAGAATGAAAAGTTCTTAATTACCACATTGGCTGTGAATAATTTGTCAGTGTGTGCTGCTCATGTGCTCTGGCAGGAAAGCCTGTGAAATCAGAGAATTCTCCTTCTAATCCAGCATCATTCATCTTTTTCTGGATTGGTTAAAAAACTCACTTCAAGGCTATACCGTGCCAAATCAGGACATCTCACACGAAATGATGAGATAGCCACTCCTTCCTATTTTCAACCAGCTTAAACCCTTATGATCTCTAACCTAGCTCTTTTCATTTTTTTCCACTTACAGAAATCAAGGTCTTGACAAGCTCATCAAAGTGCATCCTGAAACTCTCCCCAATAACCGCAGGTAACAGCTGCATTCATTTTTGTGCTTCTGTCGGAAAAACTATTTTGTTGTATTAGTGCTCTAAGCAGATTTATAACCTTAATGACATTATCAAAAGAACCTCATAATTAGTTGGCAGTCTTGTTATTTTTCTGTTTAAAGAAACCAGGATCTTGATAACCTCATCAAAGTGAATCCTGCAGCGATCCGAAGCAATCAGAGGTAACCACAAAAAAGCAGTCATTTTGTGTTTTCATCTGTCTGTTGTTGTGGATTTATAATGTTTCTTTGCTGAACTGGCACCACCAAAGATCCTTTCACTAATCCAAACTTATTTGCTTCTCTTTGAATAGCCAAGACCTAGACAAGCTCATTAAAGTGAAACCATCGGCTCTCAGGAACGCAGAACGGTTAAGTGACTTTCCCTAACTATCTTGACATGTTCTCAAGGTTCTGGCTTAGGTATTTTCTTTCTTTTCTCTTTCCTTTCCTTTCCTTTTTTTTTTAAAGTCTTTTATCATTCTTTACTGTCAAATGGGGATGCATTTGTTACCCATGTGTCTCCCGTACAGCAAGAAAACTCTGGAATCCATTGTTTGATTTTAGACGCAGTTCTGTGTTTATTTGCACTAAGGCTACTTAGTGTGTGTTGTCTTTACAAAAATAGAGTCAGGACTGAAATGAAAAATGAGTGAAATTAAATAAGAAAAAAGTATTTCAGAGAAGCTGAACCAAACTTACAGTTTACATAGATACCTGCAGAGGTTGGAAAGGTTATCATGGTTTCGATCTCTACCTATGGACTAGCTAGGTCCACAGCTAGTGTGAGCTCACAACATATGAGAGCATTGGACTTCCATTTGAGTTCTGCAAATGTCTTATAATTCACTATCTTTGTGTCATATTATTCACCTAAAAGGCTTTATTAACAGTTAATAGATAACGTACCAGAGTGCATTGCATTAGAAATCCAAATTGTTCTACCGACTTGAAATTTTATCATAAGAAATGTATAGATGGAAATCGTAACCTCAATATCCTATGGTGAAGAAAGCAAATGAACACGGAAAAGTGCTTCGAATCCCCTGGGAGAAGGAGGCATATGCTCACTGATCTAGCTCTCACAGCTCCTAGTTTGTTTTCTACATTAATGGGGTATTTTACTTTTTCTGTGTGTGTGTTTTCATCATGTTGTAGGGGCTTCTGAAGCAGGAATGTACAAAGGCAGTTGTTACTTAGAGAGTAGCATTTATTAAGCACCTATGATGTGACTGGCAACTCATATACATTTACCCCTCATGACAACCCCATGAGAAATCCATCCGTACATCATGCTTTTAAAAGAGGGAACTATAGCTGAAAGATATGAAATAGCCTTTTCAAGAAAGGAAACACACCCTGGATCGAAACTCAAGTCCTTCTGATGCCACTACCTATGAGAAAAGTGAAAGTTCTGTGGCTAAAACAGCTCAGACTCCCGTTTCTTTTAATTCTTCATACTCTTTACAGTGCCTTCCCTCCTAATCTCTCTCCTTCCTCTGCAGTTAAAGGACTATAGTTAGGAACATTTATTCCAGAAACTTACTGTTAAAATGAGTGGGAGGAGAGAGAGTACCTGTCTCACAGAGGTTCCCTAAGAGCTGAAATACCAGCAGACTTGGGGTGTCGGCCATTAATAATTGTATAGAAATGTCTTAAGAAGAACCATTTCTTTGCAATGAACTGGTTGGAGCAGATTTTCTTTTTATTAGTAACATGGAGGTTTCCTACCATGTTGGGAGTGATTAGGTTTAATATTCACACGTGGCTACTGCAGCAAACGTCCTCTCTCGCTCTGTCCCTCTCCAGCCCTCTCTCACCCCCTTCTTCTAACTTTCTTCTCCTTCCCTCCCTCCCTCTAGGGAATGTGCTATGTTGACAGACAGTGCTAACTTTCTCACAAGAGTTTTGCCTTTGGTTGATTAGAAGAAGCTAATTTTTAAAAAATATTGTTCATATTTCAGCAACTCTTAATAAAATATCTATAAAAGATGACATTTTCCTTATACACATAGGATTTTTATTTTACAATATTTTTAAAATATTGGCTGTGATGTTGTTTTAAGATGGCAGCTTGATCCACAAATGTAACCTAAGTGATATCTGATGATTCTTCAGTATTTGCTATAATCTGCTCTGATGTTCAAGAATGATTCCAGAACAGACAAACAGGAAAGACTAAGCTACCTATTTGAAAATAAGTGACTTCATTCAGCTGGTTCGGCCACCTGTATCTATAAAGTGTCTACGCTGACTGCTTGATTTCAGTGGATGGAGAGAAGGCTATTCTAAAGTGCCTCTCGGTGGGAACAACAGCCACAAGGAACTTTTACACCCAGTTCCATGTGACGCAAACACTGATTATTCAATAGTGGAACAGCAGTGAGTCAGAGCCCTTTTATGTGGTTTTGCTGACCTTTCCAACAGCTGTGTGCTTAATGCAGAATTGGGGGCTGGGTAGACTTCAGTCATTGATCAGAATGTAAGCAGGTGTCCCTGAGCTCCTTCTAGGAACTCAATGGCCTGCGCACACACAGATGTGCACAGAATTTTCATTGATTCAGGGAGAAACTGCCTGGCTTTTAGCAGCAACAGTTTCATATTTTCATGAACAAAGAAATATTAAAGAGAGAAATTCAATTTCTAGCCTATATTTATATAGCCTACAATTTATTTGTAGCCTAAAAACTATTGCTCCCAAATGAAGGTTGTAAAACATGCCCTGGCTGGTGTGACTCAGTGGATTGAGCGTCAGACTGTGAAGCAAAGGGTCACTGGTTCGATTCCCAGTCAGGGCACATGCCTGGGCCAGGTCCCCAGTGAGGGGTGTGTGAGAGGCAACCACGCATTGATGTTTCTCTTCCTCTCTTTCTCTCTCCCTTCCCATCTCTCTAAAAATAAATAAAATCTCTAAAAAAAAAAGAAAGAAAGAAAAGCAGCTAGTGACATTTAGGCCTTTGCATTAGAAAAGGCACATTCTTCATCTGAAATAGAAAAAACAAACAAACATTTGAACTATTAGTTATTATATTGAATACTTCTACATTTTGAAGGGCTTCCTATTTGCCGAGACATACCTCCAAGTTTTTAGTATTTCAATAAGAGTCCCCTCCTACTGCATTTTTAAAATATTTCTGCTCCAGATAGAAAGCTGGAGGGTGGGGGAGAGGGTGACATTGATTTTTTCCATTGCCTCATCCCCCATAATCAATAGGTCACTTTGCATGCTCCCAATTACCCCAAGAGCAGAGACACTCCATCGTCCCCAGGACTACTACAGTCTAGAGTGCTGGTCAGTCTCCTGACTAGTTCCTCTGCTGCCGGCAATACCTTCTACCCTCCAGTCCCTTGGCTACACTGCAGAGTGATCTTTCTAAAACAGCAATCCGATCACGCCATTCTTCTGATGAAATCCTTCAGTAGCTTCTCACTGCCACTGGAGAGCAGCCAGGCCCCTTAACCTGGTTTCCAACGCCCCCGCCCCCATCCTGCCTCCATAGGCCTTCTCATCACATCCACTGTTATGTTCCACAGGCACACCCCAACTTACTCACACTCCTCACTTCTTCCTCACTATTGTGTGGGTAACTTCTGCTCATCCGTTAGGTCTCAGCCTGGGCATCTGTCTCTCAGGCTCTGGAAATTCCACCCCTCCACCCTGGCCACCGTATCTGCCTCGGGTCCTTCTAGACGTTCTCCGGCTCTCTACACTTTCTGTCCCATTGTGCTCGTCTCTTAGAGGGAATGGCTATTTAATCATCTCCCTTTAACTACAGGATTTTTAATGTCCTGTTCACCGCTTTATCTTCGGTGCATAGCACTATGCATGGCTCATATCAAGGGCTTAGTAAGTACTCTGTGAATGAAAGGCTAAGTTTCAAACTAATCAAGGCACTATAATAATCCCCCTAGATAAAGCCTATTGCTTTCCAGCTCTGACATTCTGAGACCCTTAAATGGAACCAGAATGAAGAATCTGATATCTCCAGGTGGTCTCCTGGAGCCACTGACTACCTCCGGCTGGTGGCAAAATCTCCGTGAACCACGATGAAGTAGCGCCATTAACATTCTTGGTCGCATTTTATATTTCAAATACCTAAATTTTTCAGTTTCTTTATGGACCCGTAAATTTCTTCAATGTATAATCTTTAGAACTCCCTCATCAAAAAATATTATAAAAAACACAAAGCTGGGTCCACTCGGCAACGTCGACAGACCTGAAGAAGTGTGGCCAGCTCCCTTCCCTGTACGCTGGGCTCTTTTCAGAGGCAGACACTCCTTTTGAGCTAAAGTCAAAGCCAAGAGTTCATTCTTGGCATAGTACACATTTTATATGGACACTCTTCATTTTGCAAATGTGTTTGATACTATGCAGAAGCAATTGAAGTAAGGCATAGTGAGAGAAACACAGTGAAGCTTTTCATAAATGCCTCCCACACCTTCACGAGAGAAGAGGAGCTGGGAGTAAGCCGATAACTTTCTCTCACACGGTGCTTATCCCGGGAAAAGTTGTAGAGTAAGAGACCACAGTGAAAGGGAGTCCAGTATACGGTGACAGGAGGAGACGAGACTTTGGGTGGCGGACACACGATGCTGCAACATACAGATGAATTACAGAATTGTACACTTGAAACTCACGTTATTGACTAGTATCGCCCCAATAAATTTAATTTTTAAAAAGAGACAATAATACCTTCATCCAACAAATCTCTGTTTGTCCCTTAATCTGCTCTGTAAAGCAGTGTTATATTCCTTAAAGAGATAGTACAAATTAAATTACATGACAACACGGATAAATGCTTATATTCAAATGTGTGCTCTGACCCTATACACATGTCATATTTTCTCCCAAACACTTTACAATCTACATAGAGAAAAACATTTTAGTTGCTATTATTAACAGAATTCCTTTTTAGCATTTCTCACTGTATCCACAGAGAGGTGGTGATTTTTCTTAGCGTTAATTCCAGATGCTCGTAAACTATAAAATTTTAAGGTCTTCCTTCCGCCGCAACTCCACGGAAAGGGCTGGAATCAAGCCTCTGCCCCACCCTCTGCTGCATTTGGCTGGGCTTCTATTAAAACCTCTTTTCACACTTCGACTCACAACTCTTCGTCTTCCACCACAGTGCAAAAGCCACGATGCAATAGATGTGATCCTAATTAAAGCATGAAATTTATTTTTACTTCCTTCAGCTTGGGAAGTTTATGCGCAATCCGAACTTTTTTACTGGGTCTTCAAGTGCTGAAACATTCATCAGGATGAACCACCAAAGCAAATATATATTTTGTCCTGTTCATACTCTGGAACTTTTTATTTTGCCTTAAATATTAGTATAGACTATTCAGAATTGCTGTAAATAACTAATCTATAAATAACATACCAGAGGATATTTAGTGTATCTTATGAAAGTGCATCAAAAATTAGAAATATAGCCCAAGATTTAAGGGTCTAATTGTCCTATTTATCCTTCACATTATGAATTATTAATTCACATTTTGGGTTGATTTTTCATATTTCTGTAATCCAAAAAGCTGGAATGAAATCTCTAATTAAATATCCAAGAATTGATTTCAGATGGACAGATGGCTCAGCCTCAAATCTTGACTCTTTTACAAATTAGTTAATTGACCTTGGAAAATTCACTTAGCTGTTCTGAGCCCCAGATGCTGTCCTGCAAGATTTGGTGAGGTCTGAATGAGATAATCCCCATGGAAACACACAATTAGTGCTTTGTGACTCAACGTGGTACTCATTGAATATTAGCTGAATGCGAATAGCCGTGGCTCCTTTCAGACCAGATTTCTCCATCCTCCCCAAAACTAGCTCTTTCTCTCTCACCATCACACTCTCATGTTTCGGTTGCACAGATCTACAGTTCAAGGTCAGCCATAGCGCAACGTCGGCCTTTCAATGTCCCATGTCCTTACACCATAATGACTACGTCCAAGACTGTGTGTTTTTTTTAATTTCCTAAAATTATATTGTAACTAAAATACATATATATAATTTTTATATTTTTCTATAGAGATCGGGACCTGGAAAATTTAATTGAAGTAAATTCTAATGTGTCTAAAAATAAGAGTGGAAGGTAAGTGAGGCTTATTATAATTCGCTTTCGCTTTATGAATTCCATATGAGCCTGCATTAGTTATGTAAACTTGAATATTTTCTGAGAAATTAGACTACAGTATGGTATTTCAATATAAATACTACCTCAATACAAAAAAAGAACAATATACAGGGTGTTTAATAAGCTGATATAGAAGAAACTTAACAAAACTCAAACTGTTGAAATTTCTGACTAAAAGCCTGCTGTTCTATTGCTTAGCGTAAAAGGCATCATGGAAATTCAAATTTCTGCACTTGGTCTGTAAGACTTATTTTTACCCACCGTTGCTTGGTAGGCTTTCAGCGGTGCAGAAAGCACCCTGAGAATATCGTCCTTGGATGCCTAGTGCTAAAAGAACACACAGATTCATCACAGTGACAAAACAGGGCCTCGCTGTGAAATGTTTTTACACCACACAGTATAATGGCTTTAAAACTATTGTACCTGGTTGCTTTTACAGGAAGGTTTGGGTGGAAGCTGTACTTTGTTATTGTTATAAGCTATTTAAATTAGGAAAGAATTTTAAATATTATTCCATGTTTAGCAATTCTTTACCCAACATATGTAGGAGGGGAGTCCTACATATGTCGTAGGACTACATATGTAAAAACAATGGGGTCCTATTTAGTATATTCCTAAGGTTCATCTGCCTTTTCCGTTTAAAAATATTTTTAATTTTAATATAAAGAAACAATATTATTTATATTTTGTGCAGAGAATAGAAAAGCAGGGAAAGATCTAGGTTACTTGTTCCCCCCCCCCCATGCGTATCAAAGGCTCTTGCAGTTTCTTTCTGTTCCCTTAATTCCCCAAATCATCCACCTTCTTTTTTGTGTGTCATACTAAGTGAGCCTTTGATAAAACAAGAGACCAATTTGCAGTAAGATCTATTTTTCTTGGGAAAACACTCACTACTCTGAGAGTAGGACAAGGCATACAATTAACTGATCTCATTCAAATGTTAATTGGGAGCGATCACAGTAAAAAAACGAATACAAGTAAATGATGAAGTATGATCTAGAAACTTCCCATTTAATGATTCGAGCAGTGCTTTAGTTTCAGGTGGGCTTGCTTGTGAAATGGGGGCTTATTGGAAGGACACATGGGGAAATATTGATTGAATTTCATCGAAACTCACGAGCAGCAATGGTAGCATGGCCAGGCTTCCCAGAAGCCTGAACTGGAAGGCTGTTCATTCTCGACGGGCAGACATGCCCTTAGGAAAACCTGGACATTAACCCTAGGTCTTTTGTTTCGTCATTAATATAATGTAGCTTCTTCCCAAATGTTGGTTTCTGCCTGTTTTTCTCCTGGTCCTTTCTCGACTAATTAGCTTCCTTATTCCTTACTCTTTCTCAGTTTGATAACCAAGAATTGTTGCTGCCTCACAGCTTCTGCTTTCTCACAACTTCAGCTTACCCCAGCTTTCCCTGGTGCGCCAGGTGCCTTTAGCGTGGCCGTGTGGGCGTGGCCACCTGCCTAGAAGGTGTGGGAATGAGAACACCACCCAGGCCGTGTCCTTTCCCTTTCTGTGGTTTCATCTGTGCCTCCTACAGGATATGCCATATTTTGCCGTGTATAATGCACATGCTTTTGCCCACATTTTTGAGGGAAAAATAAGGATGCACATCATACATGGGCATCATGATTATATACCGTGGGGATAATAATTTGTGTATAATGCACATAAAAACATGGGTGTGCATTATACACAGCAAAATACGGTAATGCAACGATCACATATGCATTCACAAGTGCACCCACCGTCTCCCTGGTGGGCGAGTGAGGACCACGCTCAGTTCCCACCTCCAGAGGCTTGAACTGTCCCCACTGCAACACCATTTGGGGATCCTCGAGTTCTGTTGCCAGGCGGTAGTCATTCCCCTTCGGTTCTGTCCCAGTCGTGCCCAGGTATGATTTCTCGTGGCTCTGCTGTTTACACATGAAATGGTAAATGTACTCACTGCCCAAGCACTGACAGAACAACTATAATACAATTTTTCATTTGAAAAAGAATGAGAAAAGAAGAAATCTTTGGCCTCAATTCTTGCATCTATGTATTCTAGCTACAGAAAGGAAGAGTTCTCTTGTCTCTCAGAATGAACAAATAACTAGAAAATAAACCCTGATCATCAGAGAGTAAGAGAAGTGACCAGGGTAGTAAATTACAGCAGTGGAATGAACCCAAGTGTTCTGGCATCAAGTTCTCTGAACATTTTTCTATGGTAGTTATTTTTACTTACTTAACATATAAACCTTGACAGTTTTATAGAAGTAAACCCTAACACATATGATACAGGATGGTAAGCTCTTAATAAGCCTTTATTCTTTATGCAAACAAGATTTATAAAGTTTGTGATAATAAGGATGTTTATGGGTTGAAATTGATTTTGCTCTTTAATCTCAGAGCGTTAAGCTTAAGTTAATAAGACAATGGAAATTAAGTAAGAATCTGGGGCCAGTCTATTGAACTGGGGCTTGATTCACTTTATGGATGTATTTACTTTGTTCAATAATTAGACGTCCAAGTAAATATATGTGTTCTAATTAGTATAGCCACCGAGTTGTGCCACCATTACCACAATCGATTCTAGAACATTTTTATCACCCTGAAAAGAAATCCCATGCCCATTTGCAGTCTGACATCATTTCCCCCCAACCCCTCAGCCCAGGCACTGCTAATCATGAATTAGCCCAAGCTCTGCCTTCATGAATTGCCACATGCTGGATATTGCATACACGTGGAATCCTATCATATGTGGGCCTTTGTGTTGGGCCTCTTTTACTTAGTACAATGTGTTTCGAGATTCATCCATATTGTAGCACGTGTCAGTATTTCATTTCTTTTTATTGCTAAATAATATTCCATTGTATGTATTTCCAGCATTTTGTTTATGTATTCATCAATTTATGGGCACATAGGTTGTTTTTGCTACTGGATTATAATTCAGCCCTGTGAACAATGCTGCTATAAACATTTGTACATAAGTTTTTCTATGGCATATGCTTTCATTTCTCTTGGGTGTGTATACCTAGGAGTGGAATTGCCGGATTGCATAGTAACTCTATATTTAAGAATTTCAAGAATCGAGGGACTGTTTACCAAATCAGCTGTACCATTTGATGTTCTCATTAGCAGTGCGTGGGCATTCCGGATAGGTCAATGTTCAACCTGAGATTCCCCTGCAGGAAACAAATTCTCACGTTAGTTCCATTCGGAGTCTGTGAGATCCAACACAACGTTTGGGCTTATATTTTATAGAGCTGTTGTTTAATTAAGAAGCAAAACTGTGACCATTGATTGGAATTTACAGTTCCCCAGTTTGTTGCAATGAAGTATAACGTAACAATAAAGCTGTCAGGGGACAAACACTGTGAATCATGAGTTCTCTTTCATGGCTGGTATTCAAGGCATTGGAGATGGGTGAGTTGGCAGAGAGTCCCCCAGGGCCCTGGTTCCCAGACTTCAGTGCCCATCAGCATCACCTGCGGGTCCAGGGAGCACACCGGGAGAACCTCTGCTCGTCTGAGTGAGACGTTGGACTGTTCCAAGTCCAAGGTGGCCATTCTTAGCCTGGATGTGCACTCGGACTCACTGGAGGGGTTTAGAAGAACCCCAGTGCCCCAGCTGTTCCTCCAGCTAATTAAATCAGTAGCATTCTGAAAAGCACTACAGGTTATTTCACTGGTTGTCAGAGTATTATCTAGCTATTTTCAGGGTTCTTAATAATAAAAAAAATTAGTGTTACCACTTAATGGCATCAAGGTAAAATTTCCTTTGTAAAATCTATCACCATCCTATGGGAAAAAGTGCTTTGAAACTATCACATGACGATTATGTGGAAATGGTATCCTGATTTTTGGATTCTGGAAGTGAGAAAGGATGTCAAGAGGAGAATGAGTGAAATACAAACAAATTCCTTATGTTAGTTAAATGTATATGGCAATGTCGACTCCTCAGTGTGGCCAAATGTGCCATGGTGACGTAAGATATCAGCACTAGCAAGAGCCCGGTGCAGGGTGTATGGGGATTCGTGATGCTCTCTGTGCAGCTTTTCTATACGTCTAAAATCGTTCCAAAATAAGAAATCCATTCTTAAAAACTCCTGTCATCTCCCTAACCTAGTTGAGAAGCAAAACACATCACTTTGTTGTTCCTCATTCCAAATTTATTTTTTAACATTTGGTTTTTATTCACAATTATAAAAACGAAATCTTTCATGAAGGCATTGTCATTAATCTCATAAACCCAACTAAGAAATGCTACTTTTATTAGTCTGTTCAGGCTACTATAACAAAATACCGCAGACTGGGTAGCTTAAACCACAGAAATTTATTTTCTCACAGTTGTGGAAGCTGAAGTCCAAGATCGAGATACTGCCAGGGTCAGGTCCTGGTGAAGCCTCACTTGTTGGCTTGCAGAAGGCCCCCTCCTCTCAGTGTCCTTGGGTGGCCTTTTCTCTGCAAATGCACACACGTGGCGAGAGATCTGTGATGTGTCTTCCTCTTCTTATAAGGACGCCAGTCCTATGGATTTAAGGCTCCATCTGCTCTTATGACCTCACTTAACCCTTATTATCTCCTTATAGGCCCTGTCTCCAAATCACACTGGGGGTTAGGGCTTCCACATGTGAATTTTGGGGGGACACAGTTCGGTTTGTTACATTTCTATTTGCAAATTATTTCCCTCTTCTACCTGTCGTTTTTATAAACCAGTGCTATTTGATTTGTACATTGTTAAGGACCCTGCAAACATATTTCAAACTCACTGACAACCTTTGTCCTTTGAAGCTCTTTGTTTCTCAAAATTGAGTTTTGTATTGTACATTTTTATTTGAATATTTCCAAACAATTCCTCACTGCATTTATTGTTCCTGGAATGCCATATTGTAATAATCACATTAGAAGTCCTTCTCATAGTATTAATTCCACTTTCTCATTACTTAGTATCATTGCAACACAGCTGTATGTTTTGTGAAGCATCTATCTTAAAACTGGAAGATGACCTTCCACATGCCAGAGATGATAATATGTGAACAAATGTTTTCCTCTCCTTTAAGAGCTTTTTGGACATGGAACAACACACTTACCAATGATAAGGCATGATCGAGATCTAAACTTTGCTTTCGAGTTTCATTGTCTCTTCTCTATTAGAGTTTACTAACGTGGAGGAGGAAAGGAACCAAAGTTTTCTGATTCGGGCATTAGACATTTTCTGTTTCTAGGAAAAAGCAAATATGCCTATACTTTGTTAGGCATAGAGACGTTTGAGATTAGCAGAAATCTAGGTCAAAGTTCTTCTGCAATCTTCAAAGTATTGCTTTCCATTAAAAATAAAATGAAAACTGGAATTTCTCCAAGCAACCCCTGGACAATTTTCACTAAACTGATAAACTCTCAGATGTACTGTCCATGAAAAGCTTTCTAAAATGGCACTGCTGCTGTGAAAATGTGGCTGGAACGATTTCAGATGGTTCCTGCCCTTTGTGAAGTATCTAGCCCAGCATTAGATAATGAGTCACATGCCTGCAGATTAGGCTTGAAGAGGTGACAGTGGCATCTGTGTGGAAGTGAAAAGTGTGTGCACTCTATCTGCACATCTGTGCAGAAACCAGGCAAATATAAAGAGGTTCATGTTACATGAACATAATTTTAATAAAGGAAAAGAAAAATTTTTAGATATAATATTCTAAATGGCTTTGATTTTAAGTGCCAAATGTTTGTTTGCTTTCTCAGGCAAGAGGGCCGTGTCAATGGACCCACCAGCTCTCTGAATGACCAGTCTGCCAGACCCCCGGCCCGTGCTTTTGAAGCCAGGAGGAACCTCAGGTAGTGCCGGGGTCACTTATGAAACAAATGAGAGTGCTGTCTCCTTCTGTTTTTAATAACCGTTGCATGTGCCACCTGACCCTTCTTCTGAAAGGCAGAGATTTCTAATTTTATTAGTGGCTCAACAGGCTTACTCAAAGGTGTTGAGTTAGCAACTTGGTCATTGGTAAGTTGTGACTTCTAGAGAGGAAAGTGTAAAATGTAGTTTTCCCTTAAAAAGCCTGTATTAAAAAAAATGATTGTGATATTGACGTTGACATTTTTTAGGTAGATTTCAAAGTTTCTTTAAATCAGATGTTCTGTTAGTTAAGTCAGTTAATTTTTGTTGGAGGTTTGTGGGGCCAGGATGGTTTGGAAATATGAATGGGATGTCAGGGAAGCGGACACTACAACATATTACACAAATATTCAGTGTCATCCTCACGTTCTACCGCAGATTTAGCGAGTGACCGATTTTCATGTAGCATTCTGGAAGCAGGCCACGCCGTGGAAAGGAGGAACAAAAGGGGAGACTTAAAGGAGTTATGCAGAAATGAGTGAATACCACTGGGATCTTTGCATTACAGAGTTTGTAGTTTAGAAGTGGTACAGCATTTTTGCATTGGATTGAATGCTAGCCTTGCTATTTTAATTATTCTCGTAAACAAACTTTAAACATAAAATAAAATGGTTTTCCCCAGCTCCGACACTGACCCCAGGACTGCAGGACCCCAGGATACAGTTGTGTACACAAGGACATATGTGGAGAATAGGTACTGGAAATTAATTTAAAATCTTGTGTTTTACTGATGATTTTGCAATGATCTATGTTTAAGAAGAAATGACATTATTTTTTAGTATGCTTGCTGTTTTCAAATAGAAGACCATTTAAAAGTACATTGGATTCTAGGTATATAATTATTTATAATGTTTCCAATATTAAGTAGTTGTCAAATAATCATAAAAATCACTCAGTGGACTAATTGTTTTAATATAGCACAGATAGCCATTTGAAAGTTTTCATATAGTTTATATAAGAATATGACCATATGTTTACAACTACCTTTATATAAATCACACAAAAATGTCTCTGCTAATTTGGAGTTGCACTTTAATTAAATGGTTCTGTCTATCATTATTTACCTCTTATCTGAAATAAGTGGTATAACTTTTGGTAGATATCCTTGGCCCAAATTACAGGAATTAATTAATGCTCATGAAATCCGCTGATTGTGTGATAGATGTTGAGGAAAATGTCAACTGAAGTTAGGGATGGACAATCCATTTGATTTTCAAGGAGAGTAAAATGAATTAGTTCAATGGTGGGGTAATATAATGGAAGGGCATGCGAATGTGGTATTGGTGACATGTGGTAGTCAGAGCCTATTTCTCAGACATGCCAAATGTACAACTACACGTGAGCCAATTCTGTCTCAGTGACATGCAGAACTATTTGACTGACTCCTACCCTCAGCACGCCCTGTGCATGAATGACTGAGAAAATATATCAAAATGGGGAGGAAAGCCCTGGCTAGTGTAGCTCAGTGGATTGAGTACGGGACTGTGAACCAGAGGATTATGGTTCGATTCCCAGTCAGGGCACATGCCTGGGTTGCAGACCAGTTCCCAGCAGGGGACACATGAGAGGCAACCATACATTGATATTTCTCTCCCTCTCTCCTTCCCTTCCCCTCTAAAGATGAATAAATAAAATATTTTTAAAAAGATTTTTAAAAAATGGGGAGGAAAGGCTGAAACACATTTTTGCCATAAACCCTGCCCCCAGCACAGCACCTTATATTCAGGAGGGACGCCCAAACTCCCAGATTGTCCCCAAAGAGCAAAGGGTTTGGATCACACATCTGGAGCCCCAAATGTTGTGACTGCTACACAGGGACAGGCCCACAGGCGTGGCACCTGCCTGACAGCCAACAAAGCTCAGTGTTCAGGAGTCTCACAGAAAACGAAAAGAAAAAAGAGATTTTCTTTAAAGAAAGAGAGAGGAGAAGAAAATAAAAGACAAAGAGACCAAAGAGCAGAGCACCTGGGAGGGCTTCTGGGTGACAGGGACTCCAGAAAATTCAATACATTCAGTGTCAGAAGGTGAGCAACCATCCCAAAATAACAAAATAAAAAAGGTTTCTCAACCTCACACATAATTTATCTTGCAAAATGTAATCCCAATTTTGGTTTTTCTGTTTAATCCTATTTTCCCTAAAATGTTCACTGATAGTACAGTACAAAGGCCCAAGAATCAGATTTGGGATTGAGTCTTTGTCATTTACTGACCGTGTGGCCCTGGGAAAGCTACTTAACCTCTTTAAGTCTCAGTTTCCTCATTTAAAAAAGAAAACAAAAAAGGAGAGTAGTGATATTTGTGCCGTGCATAAATACGTGCAAACTCTTATTTAGCATTGCGAATTATATGTTCTATAAACTAGATTCTATTTCTGACAGCAGTCTGCCTACGGGCAGTTTGGAGGGAAGGAGAGGTTTCTCATTTAAAAAAAAAATCCCAAGTGAGGGCTGTGGAGTTATCACTCACTCTATGAAATCAGAGGAACATATTGCTTCCAATCCCAATATACTCACAGGTAGCATATGTACTTGGGAAGCAATTACGAGCAGCCAGTTGGTTAGCGCATTACAGATTTCATTTGTCTCGAGGAAGGAGTGGCCTTTACAAACTGGAGCAGTGTAGGAAATGGAGCAAAGAGAACTTTTTAAAATTATGCCTTTTCTTTTTGCTTTCATGCTAAACTAATTTTTCTTGGATGTTTTCAAGTAAAAATAAAAATTTGGGTAGCTTTGTATACAAGTTCAAGTCTCTAGTTCTCCCTGTGAACGGTGTGTACGTAAATGTGCTCGCACTGGCTCTGGCTTCATGCATTTCCTTTAAGTTAGACTACATGTAGCTTTCTTTTGGTAAATAAATGAGGGAGGTGCAAGCATGAATTTCATGTAAAAAATGACATCTCTTGCTGTGCACCCTTGCCCATTCTCTATTTACTTTGGTAGATATGCCAGTTGATGCCAACTTGGAGGTGGCTTATGCATCACATTTTCTCCAGATTTTTGTAAAAAAAACACCTGGCTGGTGTAGCTCAGTGGATTGAACACCAGCCTGCGAACCAAAGGGTCACCTGTTCGATTCCCAGTCGGGGTCCATGCCTGGGTTGCAGGCCAGGTCACCAGTAGTGGGCGCTTGAAAGGCAACCACACATTGATGCTTCTCTCCCTCTCTCCCTCCCTTCCTCTCTCTCAAAAAATAAATAAATAAAATCTTTAAAAAAAAGATATTAAAAAATAGAAAGTATCTCCCTGGCCAGTGTGGCTCAGTTGGTTGGAACATTGCCCTGTAACCTAAAAGTTGTGAGTTCAATTCCTGGTCAGGGAATATGCATAGGTTGTAGGCATGATCTAGATTCCCAGTCAGGGCTTGTATAGGAGAGAGCCAATCAGTGCTTCTCTCTCGCATTGATGTTTCTCTCTCTCCCTTTCTCTCTCCATTCCTCTCTCTCTAAAGCAATGAAAAAATGTCCTCAGGTGGGGATAAAAATAAATGATATCAGTATATTGTCCTGGCTTGTAACATCACCAAGAATATAATAATAAGGCTGTATGAGGAGGTGTGTGTACTTTCTCACCTGCATACAGGTGGGTATATGCAAGTACATGAATACTAGGGAAACAGCCCAGTTTTCACATGTGTACATGTGTTGTTTCTAGTAAATCACCAAAAGATGACTATCAGGAGAATGCCTCTCGAAAATACATACAAACTGTTTATTCAACTTCAGATAGGTGAGTATGTCCATATTTCCATATGTAAAAGTCTATATGCACACACTTGTATGTACATTGTTTTACATATTCTTGTTGCTGTACTTGGAGAGGGTGCTCCTGGTGGTGACTGTTTATACAGGGTGGGGCGAAAGTAGGTTTATAGTTGTGTGCACATGGACACAGTTTATTCTTGCACTGTTGTGGGTTAATTATTGAATTGTTTTCCATACGAACAACTGTAAACCTACTTTTGCCCCGTCCTGTAAGTGTGTGAAGTACAACCACCTCTGCATCCAGAATTTGTTCCTTGGCTCCTGGGCTGTTGTTGCTAATGCTCTTTATTCCAGTAGAGCTTTCCATGCCCTATAGCTGCCCCCTGGGCCAGTGCCGCTGCTGCGGCTGATTCCCAGGGGTCCCCAGAACTGCCACATTATTAGAGTCTAGGTTGCATTGCATCACCGGACGGTGCCCTGAGGCCCTCCCTCATGGCGGTTTCCCATAGCCGTCTCACCTTACGACAGCTGTGCGGATGTGCTGCTATTATCCGCCCCGGGCCCACACTCCGTTCCCAGGAGGGCGTTCCGATGAGTATCAGTTTAATGCTGGTAAATTGACCCCAGGCTTGTGCTGTTGGTAATCATCTTTTACCATTTAGTGTTCAGTGGGGCACATCGATGACACTCGAGAGAGTGTGGCCAACAGATTTCCAGTGGAGGAAATGAAAATAAATAATTAGCATTTCATCCCAACCACTGGAAATCAGCTGCAATGCAAATGTCTGATATTCTACTGGTGGCATTTCTCTATAGAAGGGGCTGGAAGTAAGGCTCATTGAGGGTAAAGACATACCTAATTTTTATGCACAACCTCAATTTGCAATGCAGTGGTCAGTCCAGACAAGGTACTCAATAAACGTTTTCTGGAAAAATGAACCTATGTGCTGTTTGCTAAGGGGAACATGGATAAACCAGGCCTCAAAATCATATCCCCTTTCTGCCAC
This sequence comes from Carollia perspicillata, assembly GCA_004027735.1. Classification (NCBI taxonomy): domain Eukaryota; kingdom Metazoa; phylum Chordata; class Mammalia; order Chiroptera; family Phyllostomidae; genus Carollia; species Carollia perspicillata. Next base: position 34,167 of record PVKM010004387.1, read on the forward strand.
TCTTATAAAATCCCGCCCATTACCAATGTTCTCTGAGTATCTTCCTTTAAGTCACTGCTCTTCAGAGGAGTGAAGTCATCTGCATAAGCATGAAATGCAAATACTGCCTAGGTAGCCAGCTTCCAGAGCTGGATTCTTCAGAAGACTTTGAAAAGACCTTTGACTAACAGTATGGTTTGAACAAGGACAACGACGGCATCAGAGCTTTCCCTGGGCTCATATTTCTATTGTTAACTTAAGGAAGGAAAACATTCTCCATACCAGTATTGCTCTTAACATGAAGAATTTCAGTCCTGTTCTTCAAGTGGCCCTTGAAATTCATAGCCATCAGAACAAAAGTCAATTTTCTGTTAAGACCAGTCAATCCCGCAACTTTTTCTGTGGATTATTGTGTGAAATGAGCCATGTCCCCACAGTTCTTATCCAAGCCCGTTAATCCCCTTTCAAGTGGCTTCCCACTGTACGGGATAAAGACAAACTCCTCCGCACATTATTTACGGGCCTTCGGCACCTGCTCCTGCATGTTGCCTGCTGTGGAATCACTCCAGACACCCTCCTTGCGCAGCGCTCTGGTACAGCCTGTTCACTCTGCCTGGAATGCCCCATCGCGCCCCTCCCCACCTCGCTGCTCACCCTGAGAGCGCCTACATCCCCAGGCTGTAACTCACGTGACACTCTCGGCCAGCGTCTCCTGCCTTCACCACAGGGACAAGTTGCTCCCTGGGCCGTGCTCTCCTAACTCTTTCCATGTATTTATAACATGCCGTGGTCATCTAATCATGCACTTGGCTACCTGAGTGGACAGGAAGCTCCTCACTGGAGGACACTGCTTCCTTCTCTTTACATTCCCAGCCCCTAGCCCCTGGAGTGGAAGAATGATAGAGAGCGCCTGTTTTCTACTCTAGAAGTGCTTGCACAGGACATTTCAGTGTGTGTGTGTGTACGTATGTAGATATATATATATACACACACATATATATCATATATATATATATGAATGAATAATCCATAGGAAAATATAAGCCAACAGCTGTAGAGTGAGGTGGAAGAGGAGAACTTTATTTATATACGCAAGGGTTAGGGAGAAGTCGCTGGAATGACTGACTGTGTAAAACCAGACAGGGTTGTCTACTCCGATCCCTTTCCTCTCCCGCTTCCTCCTCCCTTCCGTTTCCCCGCTCTCTGCTCCCAGGCCTGGCTTGGATGATAGGACCGTGGTTCCCGGGCATGACTCATTTGTTCCAACAAAGCGAGCCCAACAGTCCTCGTGGCCAGGCCCGAGGTAGCGCAGCGACTCTGGGGCCATGCCGCCTTTATTCAAACCCTGCCTCTGCTGCTCACCAGCTGCATGGCAGGTCCCCTTCCGTGCCTCAGTTTCCTCTTCCATAAAGTGATGATAAAAACAATAGCATCTGCTTCTCAGAGATATCGTTTAGGATAAATGAGCTTATGTAAGCTAAGTGCATGAAAACTACATTGCACACATCACGCATATTATCACTATGTATCGGGTATTTTTATTTCACCACCCCATTAGGTACCAACTCTGGAAATTTCAGACCTGCATGCCACACCCCGACACTAGTGAAGCCCTGAAGTTGGTATTTAAGACAGTCCTAAGACCTTCCAAAAGGAAAAATAATCACATAGTTATTGGCCTTTCCTAAGGCTCTGGTGTGACCCAAGATCTTTTGGATTTGCTGATTAAATATCTACAGTCAGTTATTATTGAACATTATTTTTCCACAGTAAATAATAAAGCTCTGTTTTCTCCATCAGATGTGGGGGGGATGATGTTGTATTGGAGAATATAAATTTTTTCATACAAGGTAATCCAGTATTCTGAGTCTCACAGTGACACCAAGAATAATGTCATAGGAAGCATGTTGGTGACTCTAGACCCTTGACTCTTGAATGGATTTCTATTTTTGTCCTAGAACATGTTTTGAGAGTTAAATTTTTATATTAATCTACAGTATAATTTTTCTATGATGTATGCAAATTAATAATTTAAAACCCTCTTCAAGCTTCAAGGGGTTCTCATGAATGAGCTCAATGAGGAAACTGTAATTATCGCTGCCCTGCCCAGCTGCACTCTTGATTGCTAATGAATTAATAATTTGAGACTTTCCTTCATGTTAATTCTTTGATGTTATTTTGAGGTAACTAGAAGAATCAATTCTATCACGAGAATAAGTAAATCCCAAACTTTCCTTGATTTTTGCACCGTTTCCTAAAGTAGCAACAGAATTAACATCTCCACATGACTTTATGGGGAAATCGTCTGCCTTTTGAGTGACGACAAATCTATTTTGGATTGCTTACGTCTCTCCAGGTCCGTCATTGAGAGAGACATGTGCACTTACTGCCGAAAACCCTTGGGCGCAAACACTAAGATGATTTTAGATGAATTACAGATTTGCTGCCATTCCACTTGCTTCAAGGTAAGGATGGGTTTATTGCAGTTAACGAAATGCATAACTGCGTAATGACTGAAATAAAAATAATTGTTTAATGAACTACATGAGATAAAGTTAAAGCTTTCTGAAACACTCCCATCCACATTAATAATGCACTGCTTAAATATCTCTCAGAGGTCTGCAGCCAGACCTCAAAGGTTTGTAATTACTCTCTTGGCGTTAGGCTTTGAGTTGATCACTAACACATGCATTCCTCTTACCCCAGAGATTTAAATCTGTAAAAAGATAAGCATGTGTTTTCTTTACAAAAGTTTTCACAACATTTTAATAAATCATACATTACATGAAGTATACAGGGTCCAGCAGAAGTAGCACCTGCTTGAGTGTGGTTGGTGGGGTAATAATATGGGTGTAATAATTTACAGTTTTAGTGTGAACATTTCACCTAAAATGTCATACGGTGTGCTTGAGTGTGATATTGTTTTGTTACAGAATTATGTGCTTATGATTTTTGTAATAAAAAATTTATAATTAAAAAGGGGCATTATTTGTGCCAGACGCTGTCTAATGGAGTCCAAAAAGGAAAAGGAATTAATTGTTGAGAAGAAAGCTAGCCGCTCCTTATAGGATGAAGTTAGGACTAATAGGCTTAACAATAGTGGAAACTCAGTCTGCTTAATTTAGTGACAATAAAGCCACATAGTAGGATGCCTCGCTGTTTGTATTTCATATTTCATTGCTTTTACTTCCATACTAATACGGGGTAGGGCAACATTATTATAGTTTCTGTTGTAACTGATGAGCACTGCACTGGGAATCTGAAGGCCCGGGTCAGAGTTCTAATGCTGCCATGAACTGTGGCCACGTGACTTTTGGAACAGTCACCTAAATCAGTTTGGCCACAGTTTTCTCATCTGTAAAATGAGGAAGCTGACTAGGCGAATGGTTCTCAGCCATGGCGGTCCATCATAAGCACCAAGGTAGGTTAGGAGACAAACAGAATGCTTGGACTAGTACTAATGAAATCAAAGAGTCGCAGAGATGATTCTGCGGCATTGGTATTTTTTAAATCTCCTTAGAGGGATCTAACGGGCAGCCAGTGTGAGTACTTGCCCAGATCTATGGGTTCTTTCTGTGCTGACAGTCTGTGATTGATGGGAATTACCTCATTCGATCCAGTAACTGTAATACTTCAATGACCAATGGCTTTTCCTCCAATTAGCTTCACACAGTGATACATAGCAATCAGCAGCATAGTGCCTCGTTTTGAGCAAAAAATAATCTAACTTTAGGCCATAATATATAGAATACTATATGAAATATATTCTGAAAATCATATTATTCTTTAGTTATGAGAAAATAAAATTTTCTTTTAGTTTTTAAAATTTACTCAATAAAAAAGATTATAGTTCTCTATTTAAAATTAGTATGCAGGAAACTGTTTAAAACAAAGAAATTATCCTGATTGTGGCTTTTGGTAAATGCAAATAATTTCATTTTATTGTACTTTGGATGGTTTATAAAACACCACTAAGGATAAAAATGTCCCCACTCTCCTGGAAAAAGATGCGCTATTGTATAGCCTTGATAACAGAGAACCAGGTAGATTGGTTTAAGCACGTCAGATTGAGCAATGGCAATTTGCTTCAAAGAACTTGCCTCTGAAAGCCAGCCATTCAGTGACAGCCTCATGCTTGAAAGTTAGCCAACTGACCATGAACTTGCTGTAGTAAACACAGGTCCAAAGCAAACGTCAGCCCTGCCCTGTCTCCTGACCAACACAACTGAAAACACGCTTTCCCCTATACCCTAAGATTAGAAATCGGTTTTGCTTAATGTTTACTTAATGTCCAGTGTGTATGCCTGGACAGCAAAGGTCTCCCTAAGCAAGTGAGCAGTCAATACCCTTAGTATTTCTGTTTGAGATGTCAAGCGGTGGTCTTGTCCTTCGCATAACCAATTTTTGAAAATTCCTATCTACCCTAGAGTGAGTTAAGTGGGAACTTCAGTGATAGGCATGTCCTGAAATGCACACCTGCACAGTAGAGAGATGCTGTGAGAATATGTCTGGAAAGTTCTGCATGCGGACTGTAGACAAGACACTCTCACTCTCCCTGCGGATTCTCATGAGGCTTCCTCTGAGTGTGAATGCGGAGACTAGTGCTGAATGAATTGAAAGTGCTTCCTATCATGTTACATGAAGAATCTAGACTTCACTTGCAATATAAACTTTCTATGTTGTTTTTTTCCCTTCAGTGTGAAATCTGCAAGCAGTCTCTGGAAAACCTGAAGGCGGGAGACAGTATTTGGATTTACAGAAAGACAATACACTGCGAACCTTGCTACTCTAAAGTTGTGGGTAAGTGTTACGCTCTGCAAGAAACTATTACTTTTGCTAATATTAATGAGCATTTAAGTTACTGAAGGATTTCAATTTAGCAAAACTACTTTATTAATTATATGTAGTTAAATTCAGCTGCAGACAGTATGGTAGTATTTTGTCTTATGGTATAAAATCAGTAAACATTTTCATTTTCTTCTGATAGATAGATACAACTAAGCAAGGAGGTTATTTATTATAGAATATTTTCCATTTTTTTCTGGAATTTAAGCCTATATCTGCCAATGACCTTTTACATTTGCACTGAAATATATACTGTTTACCTAATTTGATTATGCTAGATGGCTTTTGATGTTTCTTTTGAATGGGGAATTTAAAGTTAATTCTATATAATTCTATATTAAATATAACATCTAAATATTTTTATCAGTTTAAGATCAACATTACTGTAAGCTGGGCTCTTCATTAGCATAAAGAATGTGAGAAGCAAACATTAATGACCTGCATTTTTAACTCATATTTCCTCTAAACTTAGCATGAAAGCTTTAAAAGTTGATTTAAAAGATACACGCAGTGCCCCGTAAGTTAGTAAGACAAAAATCCCATAAAACTTGATTAGTTTTTTTAAAGCCAGTGTCAACACTTTATTTTTAATTCAGTAGTAAATAGAATAACCAAGGTGATATTGGGAAGCTGGTCAACCGGCAAGCTTCCTGATGTCTTTGTGTAGTGAATGAAAGAGGCACATTTGTGATTCTTCTGTGGGGTCCAAAATATGGAATTTAGTGACAAATGTGTAATATCAGTGAGGTACTGGGAGGCTGCGTCTGGAAAATGCTCTGAAAGATATTTAAAAAGCCCACGTTCCATCAGGCTACGGAATCAATTACAGAAGCAAAACTAATTACATTCATATTTTGCCTCCTACTTTCTGCTCTCCCCAGCCAGTTCTCATATTGCATTTTCTTCCTGATTTAGCAGCCTTACCGTGATCTGATATTATGTCAAGAGCCTTGATGCATACGGTGGCAGCTCTAAAATGTTCAGTCGTCCAGAAGTCCATGATATGGCTTAGGAGACGTGGCCACCAGAAGACACAGAATTGTGTCCTCCTCCCTGTCTTTGTACTTCTTACCCATGTGCAAGTGCCTCCATGGGCATTGCATTTTCATAGTAAATTTACGTTGTGAAGACACAACTCAGGCATCTCCTAAATATGAGCACCAGGCGTCAGCCCTTCCTATCTGTGGCGGGACCGAAAGCCACGGTGGTGAATGCGGCGGAAGGAAAAAGTAAAATGTCGATCCTACCATTGATGGATGATTATTTTTAAAAATATGTTATGTTCTAGGCTTTTTTTTGTACTGAATTTATATCTCTAACTCTGATTTCCTTTAACATTTTCAGCAAAGTGGATTCAATAATTCTGGCACATGGAGATCAAGAGGAAAGCATTCATTAAGGAATTCAAATTTTTATTTTGAGATTATGTAATTTAGAAAACCCTTTTCCACTGAAGATTGACTTTGGTATACAATTAACTGTTCTGCTGGTGCATAAATAATCTAATTACCTTCAATAAGGTCACACACATACAGGGAACCATCTGTTATCTTGCTGGATTCAGTCATCAAAAATTCAAGGGGTTTCAGTTACTGATGTCGGAGGAAGGGTGCTCCTGACGGCTGCAGGCATGGGGCCCCGAGCAGGTCCGCCCCTGCTCCCCGTTCAGGCTGTGCCCCACGGTTTCCATTACACACACGTTCCTCATTTCCTCACCTTTGTTTCCTTAAGAATTTGGCCTTGCAGACATTATTGGCATCTTGACAAACTGTCAAGAAAGCAGGATACACCGCCTTCGTGTGCAAAAGAAATTTCCTGATAAGGTTGGGCAAAAAGATGGGAACATATAAAGTCGTACGGACCTCAGAAAATCATTTGCACTTTCTGGGTCTCTGTGCTTGTATCTGAAACAGGAAGGTATTGGAAGTTGTTCCTGAGGTCTCTGTCTGCTCCCAATTATTCTAAAGCAAGTTTCTGTTCCCTCTTTAGAACTATAACCGAATATGGGTTTGTTAATCATATTGAACTTGAGAGGACATCTGAACAATATAATCTTTGGGTCACCCTTCATTTTATTGCAGATATAATTTTTAAAAACAGAAAGACATTGATTTGTGGGTAATGGGCAAAATTGTATGACATGTATTTTACATATTATAATTTGTTAATTTTTTTGCATGCATTTCAAAATCTGGGTATATAAATAATCTATGAGAAAATAATGGTTATGGACTATAAAGACATGTTCTTTATCATGTTACATCTATTCATATTACATAGCACTTTATATTTACAGATGGCTTATGAAAATAAAATGAACTGTCAGTGACAGAATATTTTTGTGGAGTGTCTATAAATATCATTCATTGACATTGATTTTGTCAATTAAAGTGATCACAATTTATTATGTTCTGTACCACACACTGGTTAACTTAATGATGTAACTGCTCAAGCTATAACTTTTATTTTTAAAGAGATTTTCTTAAGGAATTGAAAATTCAACAGTCATAGTTGAGGAACTAGTATTATTATTAAGATTGAGAAATTGAACTTATAAACTATTTTATATGTACATAGCAACTGCTTCATGAAGGAAGGAATATGGAACATTGAAGAGAGGGTGGAATTTTAGGGAAAGTTAAGGCAATTGTAAAAAATTGACATAAACTAGGGAGATTAAAAAGATAATCATGTATTTTCCAAATGTTGATAAATTTAAAGAATTATTCTTCTGTATGATGATTTCAAGCATCTGCTCTCCTTAGAGACTAGTCCACAGTGTTACACACAAAATCCTTATCAAAATTCAGCAATGTATAACTGTTGCCATACCGAAAGGGAGCCAGAAAAAACAATTAAAAATAATTTGATACTCATTAATTCATGCTTGATGAGAAGCAGTGGTAATTGAGCCATATGTTTTATTGTTCTTTTATTACATGCTCTCGGAGTGGATCAAAAGAAATAATTTTCTTAGAGTTGGAATTTGGGGCAGAAAAGGACGAATGGAATAGTATCCTTCCCTTTTATATAAAATGTATTAACATCTAAATGCCTTTGTAGTAATTAAAAATCATTTGAATGTCATTTTAAAAGTATTCTACTTTATAATGATTCATTTTTTAAAAACCGTAAAAGGAATGTATTTCTCACTTTCTTGTGGTGGTTTAATGGACACTTTCTTCTACGACAATGTATTAAATTAAACTAAAGGCTGTTGTAAAAATGGAAGAAATACAGACTGGAGAGAGAAGGGCTTCTGATTCACCAAGTCAGCTTCGCTATGTCTGGGCTTATTTGCATCATAGCAATGACAGATTCCTAAAACAATTTGGAAGACCTCCTTGTATCGCAGCTAATTAAGAGATGGCTCTAAAAGAGATTTGATTGCTCCAACAGGACCATATCCTTCTAAAAAAAGCAAAATGGAAGAAATATAGGTCTTTTACTTCATTGTCTCTGTATTCTTTTTGATACATTCTTATTATTACATGGAAATGCCCAGTTTTTCTAGGCTCTGTCTGAAAGAAAAGCCTGGCTTCTAATCTGCCACCATTCATTCATTCATTCATTCTGTTATTCAGTAACTTAAAAATCCTCATTATGAACCTATGTTCCAGATTTTAGTAATGACCAAGAGCCAAGGTTGCTGCCCTCGGGGAATTCACATTCCATAGGAGAGCTGACAAGTAGTTTGAAAGACAGGAAACAAACACAACAGTTTCTGAAAGGAGGAAGACCCAGGAAGAAAATCAAACATAGTGATTAGGTGAAAGGTTAAAAGTAATGTGGTCAACTGGTATTTCAAATAAGACCCGAATGACGAGAAGGAATTAGCAGGGGGAAAGCACTCAAGGGGGAGATGTCGTGGTGCTGGTCAAAATCAGACCATTTTCTGGGCTAAACCTGCCCTTGCTTGTTTTAAACAAAATGAGATGGAAGGTCAAAGATTCTAGGAGACAGTGACCGAAGAATTTTTAAGCTTTTTCTATTCCTCATGCAAGACAATATTGAGATATTGCTTTCAACTCTCTGCCATGGGGTGAGTTACACCAAATGGCTGCTGCTTCCTGTGCCTCAGATTAAAGTCTCAACACCTGGATACAGGAGCCCCAGGGCAAGCTCTGGTGGCTGCATTGAAGGTGGTCTGCACCAGCCCCAAGCTGGAGTGGAATCCATGGGCTGGTATGGCTTCCTCACCTCATTTAAGACACTGAGAATCAAACCCCTTTCTGTTTTCCAAATAGCAACATTAGAAGATTAGGCAGCATCATTTCTGAGTTAGGAGAAAATTCTCACAGGAATTTTATAAATGTTGCATGTTCCCTTGTTGCAATATGAATAATGTATCTGGTAGAGAGGAACATTCAGATCTTGATATAACTTTTTGACTGTCACAATTTGTTAATTTTACATTCTTTCCCATGAGAAAAGGAAGGATCGGGAGCTTCAAGAGCCCTTCAGACCCAGAAAGTCACATTGGACTGAAAGTCTCCCACAGGACAGTGCTCAGGCCCCACGGCGAGTACAACTCTGGTGTGGTTTAGGGATGGAAAGACTGCCAGAGGCTGGAATCACTGAACAGGGGGAGATGAGGCCAAGAAGCAGGCAGGGGATGGGGCATGGGAGTTTCACAGTGGGTCATTAAAAATTTACATCGTCAAATGCATGTCGACATATAGTAGAATTCATTTATACCTCTTAGATTTGTGCCATTAAGATATTATTGAACATTACTAATTTCACGGACAGGTTTACATTATGTTGAGACAAATATAGTCTACCAATGATTGATAAAAGTCTTCAACAGATGCATCAAATGGTGGTGGGACAATCTGACATCCACACGAGAAAAAATAGTAAAAGAACCCAGACACAGGTCTTATATTCATTTTTGACAAAAATGAACTCACCATAAATTGGAAATTTAAATGTATGATGTAGAACTATAACATTTCTAGAAGAAAACATAGAAGAAAATCAACTTGGCCTTGACCATGGTAAAGAATATTTAGGTACAACATGAAAGCTCTATAAAAGAAAAAAATGGGAAGTTCAACTTCATTCAAATTGAAAACAAACTTGTGCTCGGCGACACTGTGAAGACAACGAAAAGATAAGCCACCAGCTGGGAGAAAATATTCCCAAAACATGTACCCTATAAGGAATTTGTCCCCCATGTATGAGTAACTTAAAACTAAACAATGAGAAAACAAAGTCTTAATTGAAAACGGGCAAAATCTCTGAACAGACACCTAAGCAAAGGTCTATAGGCAAATATGCATATGGAAAACGCTCCACATCATTTGTAATTAAGGAACTGTGATTTAAAATGAGATGCTACATTACCGATTAAAATGACTGAAAGCTGAGAATACCAGTTGCTGTTCAGAGCAACAGGAATGCTCGCTTGTCGCCAATGGGAATGCAACATGCTATGGCCACTTTGGGAGAGAGTTTGACCCTCTCTAATAAACCTAAACATAGTCTCACCAAATGCCTCAGCAGTTATGCTCCTAGGTATGTATTTACCCAGAGAATGTGAAAACATGTCCATATGAAAAGGTACACATGAATATTTATAGTAGCTTTATTTATAATCATCAAAAACTGTAAGAAACCAGGATGTACTGCATAAACAAATGTTTCACCAAACTGTGGTACATCCATATAATGGAGTAATATTCAGCAATAAAAAGGAATGAACTGCCTGGCCAGGAGGCTCAGGTGGTTGGAACATTGTCCCATACACCAAAAGATGGGGGGTTCAATCCTTGGTCAGGGTACATACCTACAATGTGGGTTTGGTCCCTCGTCAGGGTGCATATAGGAGGTAACTGATTGATGTTTCTCTCCCTCTCTTTCTCTCTCTCTCTCTCTCTTTCTCTATCTCATTGATAAACATATCCTCAGATGAGGATTAAAAAAAAAAAGACTGGGAAAAAAAAGTAAAAAAAAAAGACTGAACTATCAAATCTGCAGAAAAATGGATACTTCTTAAGTGAATATTGCTTAATGAATAAAGCCAATCTGAAAAGGCTCTATAGTGTACTATTCCACTTTTATGACATTCTAGAAAAGACAAAACTATAGACATTTAAACAAGTGATTGCTGAGGGTTTAGGGAGATGGAAAGTTAAAATATTTGAAGCCTAGGAAATTTTTTTAGCATAATTGAACTATTCTATATGATACCGTAGTGGTGAATATCACTATGCACAAACGCATAGAAACTTAAGAGTACAAAGAGTGAACCTTAATACATAGAAATTAAAAATCTCAATTAGATGGTCAGGGGCAGAAGATCCCAGAATGAATTCAACTGTGTTACAAGTGCATGAAACAGTCTCACTGAAGCTTCTATTCCATTTGCTTCTAGTTAGTTAGTTCCATATGAAAGTTACCTTAGCAAAGGCCTTGGATGGTCATAGTTCTTCTGTCTGCTGATTCTTATTACAGGCTTCTGTGCTTGGCTTGTCCCCCTCTCCTCCAATTAAACGATCTTTGCAATTGAGTTGATTCCTATTGTCCGAGGGAGAGCATTTAATGGAATACCCTGTAACAATTTGTGAGACAATGTTATCTCCTGCTCTTTGTCAGGAAGTTGCAATTGGCTTTTCTAGCTTGGGTCGGTCAAGTTAGATGACAGGACTCTGACAGAGCAGAGCTACAATGTTTAAACATTCATGTTTGCAAGCTGGCTAATTTGGGCCTGAATTTCATCTGTCTGATGGTATCTTGTTAAATGCAGTAAGGAGCAGCTAACACATACTAAAATTCTGAGTTGTTCCCATCTCTTCTAGGATAATGGGCTCCATAGCTGTGGTGAGTGAGAACTTTGCCAAGTGTTTTGCCACGGCATAGCAAGGGCCTGCAACATTTATTTCCTCCTTCCCTATTTCACAAGCAGTTGGCCAATGTGCTTTCGGCTTCTGTTTGACAGCACACTAGTTCTACTACCAGTTTCCAAATACATTAAGGCACAACTAGGTGTCTGTAACAAAAAAACTTCTAAAATACCGTGGCTCAAACATGACAGATTTTTTTTTCCTCTCTGCCAGAGCAAAGCAGAAGTCGTCTCTCTGTTTGTGAAATTGTCTAGAGCATATTTCTGCGCTGCCCTCTTCTAGTGTCTTGTGGTCAAAGCCAGCTCACCAGCTCCGTGACCGTGACCGTGCCCCTGCCTGAGAGAAGAGAAAAAGAAAGGATGTGGGGAGGAAGCTGCCCCCGTTCCTGACACCCTGTCCCAGTGGCCTCACCACGCTGTAAGGGAGGTTGTAAAGTGTTGTTCCCAGCCGCGTGTCTGCTCGCACAGGTGGAAGTTTCTGTTTCTAAGGGGAAATGGAGAAACGGGTTGTGGCAGCAGGCTGCAGTCTCCGCACAGAGCCCTGTGAGCTGTGGCTCCCAACCTCTCCCCTGAGACAGCTCATCAGGGGCTTCTATAACATGTTTCTTTGTACATACAAAGACATGATAATTAGATCATCCCGTTGTTGCTAATAATGTCTTTTCCTGAGGAGCAAAGGATTTGAGAGCTGTGTGGGTATTTGAGAATGGTTCTGGCCACACGCCCTCAATTTACAGGGTCTGCAGATGCAGGGAAGCAGGGAAGCAGGGACCGAAATCCCCGAACAGCTCCATCTCGCCGCCAGGTTGTCCGCTGCAAAGCAGGGATTGGGAACCAGCACACTGCAGTCTCTGTCACTAAGTCTGGGGCTTTCACATGAATAGAGTCATTGAAAAATGATCTCACCAGAACAAAACCCAGCGACAGATTAAACCTCACATGCCATTCTCTTATTTAGATAATTCAGTACTTTATTAACTTTAAAAATTCCTGGGACACACTGCAAACTCCTACTTAACTTGTGGTTTTTATGATTCTGCATTAGTTTTTTGCCATACATTTGCAAAGTAAGTGCTGTCCTAGCTTGCCTTTGTGTAGACTTCTTCTTTCACCAGTTACACTTTTTGTATCAAATTATATATGCATTTTTTCTTTTGTAAAACCCCTCACCCAAGGGCATGATTATCAATTTTAGAGAGAAAGGAAGAGAGGGGGAGAGAGAGGGAGAGAAACATCGATGTGAGAAACACTGATTGGTTGCCTCTCATACAAGGCATGACCGGGTGCCAAACCTGCAACCCAGGCATGTGCCTTCATTGGGAGTCAAACCCTTGACCTTTTGGTCTACAGGATGACTCTCCAACCAAGTAAGCCACACCAGCCAGGCCTTTTTCTTTTTTCTTTTTCCTTTTTATTAAAACATTTTAATAAAAAATGCCAGGGGTGGCATTGTTTACCAAAATGTATAGGTCCACCAATAGATGAGTAGATAAAAAAGCTGTGGTACATTTACACAATGGAATACTACTCAGCCAGAAAAAAGAAAATGTTACCCTTCTCAACAGCATGGATGGACCTGGAGAGCATTATGCTAAGTGAAATAAACCAGTCAGAGAAAGACAAAGACCATGCAATTTCACTTATATGTGGAACCTGATGAACAAACCGAACAAGCAAAATAGAGACAGACTCACAGACAACAGGCTGACAGCTGTTGAGCTGAGGAGGACTAGGTACCATAAGATCGAGCAGAAAGGGAAAAAATGAAAAGAAACTCATGGACACGGACAACAGTGTGGTGATCGCCTGAATGCCAGGGGAGGGGGCAGGGGAAAGTGGAGGAGGGTGTAAGGGGAATAAATGGTGGCGGATGGAGACTTAGCCTAGGGTGAACACACAATGCAGCCTATAGATGGTTATAGAACTGGACCCCTGATACCTGTATACTTTCGTTCACCAGTTACTTTTTGTACTCTGTGTGTGCCACTATTGACTTTGCTGAATTTATAGTCCTTTTGAATCCCATTTGACATGAGGCGCTTTCTAAAGTCAAACCCTGGGACTAAACAAAAATGTTTACTAAAGTTAAATATGTGTCATATTCATTATATGCCCCCCAATTTACTGTATTTATCACTATTGTAAAAAAAAAGGTACATTGGGATTTATTGCTTTAAATCCCAATGGGGAATAGGGAAAATCAAACCATATGCCAATATTAACCATATTTTTCTTGCACAATAATAACTCCCACTCACCAGAAACCAACTGTGTTTCAGGCACTTTAAATATGTGTGTTTCTGGGTCTCACTTTTTCAAAGATTGTCACAACCTGGGAAAAATGTCGAGAGTGGTTCAGTGCACACAACTATTTACTATGTTGCTGAAGTGTACATGAAGTATATTCAATACACACGTGAAGTAATACCCTGCTGAAGTGCTTGATTCCACGGCACTTTGAGATGGTGAAGGAACTGTGTACCACAAGAAGAAAAATTCATAAGCATCAATATTCAGCCTTAAGGATTCCTCTTTGTTTGTTTCTGTGTTCATGTGGCTTGTGGGTCTCCCCGAACCGTCATCCCTTCTGACACCTATTGCAGATTCAAGAGGTCCCCAGGACCACAGGCGGATTTGTTACTTTCCTTAGCAGAGAAAAAAAATGAACCAGAGAAAACCTTTCTCTATTACACATGTGCTTTACTGATATCATCCGTTCATTTGCTCATATACAGGTTCTGGGTGAACTAAAACCAAACTGGAAATATGATTTATAGCCTATTCTACTGGTCACAGTTAGCGACAAACCCTCCTCTGCTCTTTCATCCCCAGCCCACTTGCACGCCCTCCAGCTTCAGAAGACTGGTTCCATGCTAGTTAATATAGTAAGCTTGTATATTACACTTCCTGTGCTCACATTTTAAAAACATAACATGTGGTCATCAATGGATCTCCCTCATCAGCTGTAATTCTTTAACCTCCTGAAACACCCAGGCAGTGCTCATGTTCCCCAGATTATGCTAAAATGTTCTCTACTGAAGTTTGAACCGTGATTCAAAAAGCTCTGTACATTACATTTGGTTAATATGCTCTTGTCTTTTATCATCTATAGATTCTTTCTGCATCTCTCTTTTTTTTCCCCCTTGGCAACTGTACTGTTGTTTCGGTAGGAGGAGGAGGAGGAGGAGGAGGAGGAGGACAAGAAAGCAGGCGGGAAGGAGAAAGAGGAGAAGCAGAGTCCCTTGTCTCATAGTGTCCTGCAGTTTGCATTTCCGTTTCGTTTTGTTCTGTACCCGTGTCTTGGCCCTATTTCTGTGTCACGAGCTTTGCTCAGACTCAGGGGGCGTGGTGGTGGTGGTGGTGGTGGTGTGTAGAGGTGCGTGTGTGTGAAGTCTACTTAAGCGGTCGCGGGGGCTCTCACCAGAAGCACATAATGAGTTTCTTTGTTTTGCTTAGCAATTCATCAGGTATTTAAATATCACTTTGAAGTAATGGATTTCAACATAATTTGTGTTGCAATTGAAGGGAGTTATTGTTCTTCTTGACATTGAAGTACTCTAATCTTTGGACACTGGGAACTTACCCATGTTGAGTAAGTCCTTTTGACATACTCCTACCAGCTTCAATAAAACAGGTTCCAGGCTTATCCAGTCCATATCCTTTCTACTTTAGACTTATGATCAGCACCTCTTTTTTAAGACCTCTGGACTCGTTTTATGAAAAAAAAGATATTTGAAACCCCAAATCTAGGTACTAGCGTAACACCTCATTGCTATTATGTTGGATAATATCTCTAGGCCATTTCGGTGGATAATGCTGAAAAGTGTTTTTTCTTAACTGAATGAATAAATGTGTTTGCAATGATATTCTAGTCAATTCAATTCAGAATTATAAAGTTAAACTCATCGATCTTAGTGGACATCTCTTTTCTCTCATGCCATTAATACCTCTTCTCAATGACAAAAACGCAACACTTCTTTGCTTTATACCTCGGAGTACACATCAGAGCCTCAAAATAACCTCATCAGCACCAGTATCAACAGGATATTTTTAGTAATTTTCTCAACTCGAAAGTTCTCTAGGAAAGGGATGGTATTTGAAAACTGACCATATGGATCATTCTTTCTTAAGCAAATGCTGATTGTGTGGCTTCAACATATTCATTAATCCTTGGTGTCATCTGAGATCCGTAGAAAAACACTGAAGTACTCTATGTGTAGAAGTCCATCTGAGGAGGATGGCACCATTTTCTGCTCAGAATTAGCACCTGGTAATTCAGATGAGTCACAAGAATGTCTATCACTGCCTATCTCCGTGCCCTAACCAGAGGGCTAGCACATGTGTAGAGAAACTGTCTGGTAATGTGACAAGACTCACAATGAGTTAGTCTCCCCCTGTGAGAAAGACACAGTAGGGGCTGAGCCATGCCCGATTACACCACGGCTCTGTCTGGTATCCGTGAGCAGTGACCACCGCCACTTTGAGGCACTGAAGTAGCAGATGGTAAATTTAAAAGAACAGCTTTTTAAAATTTAAAACAAATCCAAACGTAAACCTCTCTCATCTTCTCCATTGCACTCTTTGCCAAAAATAGGGAGAAAAAAATCACAAGTATGATTCTGAGATGTTTATTTTAAAAGGATCATTTATCCTCAATTTCAAAATCCATTACAACCCTTATTAAACAGTATTTTTTTCCATTTCTTTTTTTGGGAGCCAATGTCTCACTTCTGTCAGCTCCCCCCAGCTGGTGACCAGCCTGCGGACACAGGAGGCAGGAGGTTAACACTGTGCAAGGCGGCTGCAGGGAGGTAGGCCCCACCGTGGCTCAGTTGACTCTTCCAGGTGGATGCAAGACATCATATCACTATCCCTGAATGACAGTGACCATTTCTAATCTTGATTTTGTAAGAAAATGCTTGTAAGGGAGAGGTGTAAAACCATGGTAGCTTCCTCTCACTCTCTGGGCAGGGAGGGGCATGCTGGTGAAATGGAGGGCCACGTATGTAGTACTGAGGCTGCTGGGCCTGGAGCACACACTCAGCCACCTGCGGTGGACCAGTTACCCACAGACTCCACACCCAAGCATACAACACTGGGAGAAAGAAAAGTCCTTTTTACGGACCAGGAACTGAAGAGAAATGCAAGAGGGAAGCTGCAGCACCGTGCTTCCCTCTACCAGGTGCGGCAGAGATGAGGGATACCATCGCCCAGGGCCATGGAAAAGTGGGATGGAGTGGCAAGTCACCCCCTCATCTTTCTTTCCCCATCCTGGGAACAGAGGCAGAAGAGGTGCCCGCCGGAGCTTCTGCTGCTAAGAGTCCAAGTGCCAAGGCAGGTGCGGAGCCAGACTCAACCTTCATGACCAAGGCTAGCTGGTTTATCATTTGACTTTAAACTTCCTACTGTCACGGTAGAATGAGAACACTTGGCATCGAGAGAAGAAATGGTTTTGGACTTCGGGTCTTTGGGGCTGGGCGGAGGCAACCACAAAACCTCTACATCGTGAGAAGGAAGAAGGAGAAAAAGCGGACTACCAACTCAAGTGATCTGAAAACAAGTCCCAAAACATAAAAACAAAATTAACACTAAGAAAGACAGCAAGGAGTATAAAATATTGGCAAATAAAATCATTCTAGACAAAATGAAAATAAATGTGCTAACTTTAAAAGACTTATAAGATTAGAATGTTTAGAGTTATCAAGAAGATACAAAAAGGAATAGCATCATTTCAAAGACATGGAAAATTATGCAAAAAAGATAATTTTTAAAACTCAGTAAACTGAATAAACTCTACACTAGGATAATCAAGATTTCAATAACATAAGTAAGCAACATGATTTGAAACACGTTATGTACATTTATAAATATTGTAAGTTTGAACAAATGTTATATATTTCTATTTGAATAAATTATATGTGTGCCTGTATTCTACACCTAACAAATAGAATATTTACATACTATTGAGGCACACATGGAATGAGCTACACATTGGATGTCTTGTCAAAATTCAATGAATCAGATTTATGTAGTAAAAGATGATGAAAAAAAATATATATACACACACAAGCAAGTAAAATTATATTTTTTCATTACAAATTAGCCAAAGATACAATAACAGTAAAATTATAGCCTATCAACCACAAAAGCAGAAGATTCCAAAATTAATGGGAATCAACCAAAATCTTTAAGGTAAATTGTAGCCTTAAATTATTTAGTAGCAGAAATAATTCACATAAAAGCATATTTAGTAGGCAGGGCTGTACACTAAGTATTTCTTGTTCTTCTGGTCATATGGTATGATCGCTGACCTCTGTTGCCTTAAAATGATGTGTAGCCAATGACTTGCTTTGGTCAATGAAGTGAGTGGAAGGGACTTTGTGCCCGTTGTAGGCAGGGACTTTATGAGCTAGTATACGGGGTGTCCAGACCCTTTGTTCCTCCGTGGGCCATCAGGGAAGCACGGAGATGGAGCCCCCCTTAACCTAGGCATGGAGTACACATGCCAGTTTTCTGGGCCCGCTCTGACTGTCCTCCTGTCTGCCACACATGTGCCGCCACAGCACCACAGGGACAGA